>JASCZI010090717.1:0-13436 GCA_036250425.1 Stylosanthes scabra
ATATATATATATATATATATATATATATATATATATATATATATATATATATATATATATTATATTTAGAAACATTTTATTATACTTTTGTGATGTATCTATTGGAGAAAAGTTCTTAAATCTTTCTACTTTAAATCTTTGTATATAATGATATATTTATCAAATTTATATATTTAATTAGGTGACTACTTTTAAAATTGTACAGTTTAAAATTAATTACTTTTGTACTTACGATATATAAAAACTAACTTTATAATTTAAACAAATGTTCTTAACAAACTTTGAAACTAGTAGTACTTCAATAGTTATGATTTTTAAAGTGTGTGTATTGAATTAGCAATTGGTATCAATTGGCTAAACTAACCAAACAACCATCCGTAAATAAATATAATACATAGTAAGAAAACGTTACCTAGTTATATATAATTTAAAGTTTTTCGTTCCAAGATACATGTTGAAGTTATCATAGGTAAAGATGAATATATAAAAAATCCTAAATCTTCGAGAATAAATGATATATATAGTCTTTTTTTCAAAATAAATTTTTAAAATACTAAGTTCAGTTCTACGTACTAAGCTAACTCTTTAATCTTTGTAAGATATATATATTAACAAATAATATGAATTAACACATTCAATTTATTCTCTAAAACTTCTATATTGCTTTAGTCTAGTTTTAATTAGTCACCAGAAAAAAGGGGTGTAGTTTGAATTTGAAAATTTTGACTAACTTTTTTTTTGTCCCAAGTATATTGTGTATGTTATTAATTATGCCATGCACTATATATATGTAAGTTAAGATCAGAGCCTAGTTTAACCCTAAAGGCTAAAGCATTTTATGTGACTATAATACCATAGAAAATAAATAGGAGAGAGTTGCATATTTTATATTAATTTAAAATTTTAGTTTCTTGGTTATGTTTGACAGTTTGAGGGTGCCGGAGCTTGCATGCAATTGTAAATATTTTTATTATTACCAACTTTTATTTATTTATTATTGTTTCCTTTTAGAGTCACTATCCACAATTAATTCTTAGTCTTATCCTTTATATTAAACTTTATTTGTATTTTACACCTGTCACTTGCGTAGTACTTGCGAATTGCGAGTAATAATAAGTTTTAAAAAAAGAAGAGAAAAGAAAAGAAAAAAATGGGAAGCAGGAAGCTATTCAAAATGGACCTTTTTTTTTAAATGCATTCACAGGTATCTTGTTGCATCTTTCACAACGTAACTACACTTCACACTTGGTTCCCCATCAGTATCATTAATGTCATTGATTGATTCCTCTCCACAACTCTTTCCTTCTTTGGTTCTTAATTTGAATTTTGCAGCCAACATATGATATTTGAAAACATTGATAAATTATCATAGTTTATTGGAACATTATGCTTATTTTATTTTAAAGTTGGTATATATATAGTTCATGTTGTTCTTTGCAATAAAATTACATAAAACAAATTCCTTTAAATTATATAAAAAAACACACACAAAATTGGAGCGAGGGTTAAAAAAATAATACAACAATAATAAAATATTATCCTACTAGATAGAATTGACTACATAAAACAAACGATACTATTGAATTCTATTATATATCATGTCTACAAAAAGAGAAATTGTATATATACGTAGATTTCCTTTGTTTATCTTATATATATATCGTCTAGTTCTACTTTTTATTATCTATTTACCTAGTTAAAAAAATGTAATAAATATAAAAAATTATTTTTAATTAGTCAATGTTAACCAAATTTAGAATTTAATAAGGTAAAGAAGTTATGCTTTAATTATAAGATTTAGAATTCAAAATTTATTTATTTAAAATTTTTTTTTACTAATATTGATTGAAAAATAGTTGATATCGATGTCCTCATTAAACTCTGAAAAATATAGTTTTTTTTTTTTTGTGTCTTCTGAAAAATATAGTTTAATTAGTTGCAACTTGCAACTACTATGATATATTGAAAAGTAAAAAAGAAAAACAAAAAAATTGACATTTGATGAGTTTGTCCCATTTGTCAACAATGGTGTTGAATCCTAATAATGGGTGAAAACTTGGTTAATGACACTTATTCTTTTTCTGCGTTGTATGGTTAACTCTTCTTTGTCAACTCACCATCACCTAATTCAAATTATTTCATTTTCTGTCTATTTCTTGTGGTTAAGGAAAATGGAGGGAAATGGTTGAAAGAGGAAAATGATCTTTGATCATAATAATTAATAAATAAGTATGTTTCATTAAATATTGCGATTAAATGCATGACCACCAACATGATATTATGACCGGTTTTAATTAACAAATCCTTATCATCGGTGAGAAAATTAAACCTACCATCCAAAAATAAACTGGGTATAGGGTGGTCATTATTAGGGTGACCTTATATTATAGATGGATTAAAGTATTCACACTATCTATATTATTATATATCTAAACAAGAAATTATATATGATCATTTAACTTTAGTTTAAAGTAAGTAAGGACTAAAATGCTGTAGAAAATTAGGGTGTATTTGTTTTGTATTTTATTTTATGTTTTTATTTACAATATTTTCTGTTGTTTAGAATTTTGTGGAAAAAAAAAGAGAAAATAGGACATAAAAAAATGAAATTCTATTATTTTTGCAATTTTGTCTTTTATTTATAAAATTTTACAAACAGAAAATATTAAAAATAAAAATAAAAAATAAATATAAACCAAACACAACCCTATAATTTCTCTTTTTTTTCTATAAAAAATAATTTGAATCAAACAAGCTATATCAAAGCCAATTCTCTTTTAATTTGTTCTCCAAGGTTTCACATACATCTCTAAATAAAAAAAGCCTTCATAACATTTTTATTATCCTCTTATTATCTTCAATATTTTGAATTTTAAATTAAGAAAAATGATAGGTTGGCATTTGGCATGCTGTGCTGACTGCTGACTCTTGTGTAATGGCATTTGGAGTGTGTATGTTATATATAGATGACAAATAAATAATGATATGATATATTTATCTATTTGTCAATAACAATTTGCATGCATCCAAAACTTATAAATATAATATAAGGCAAGCCGGTAAATAACTAATATAATATAAGTGTCAAATAAGAGACAAAAAAAATATTAGTGTGTCAAAAATTATTCTTTTTTTCTTTGAAGGGGAAAAAAAATACCCACGAGTGCAACTTAGCAAGTAGGATATTTCACAACATTATTTTAAACTCATGATATCACCAGCATTGAAAGATGTTGATGAAGGAGAATCCTCAAACATAAAGGCCCCACTGTAGATTAGAGGAAAATAAAGAAGATAAGAAACGAATATTTCTAGTTGCTGTTGTTATTTGTATTTTTGTGGTCACTCATGATAAATGTTAGGCTCTCTATAATGAGACATTTTTTTATAGTTTGTCCTCTTTCTGCCCCATTAGTCCATATTAGATATTCTTGTAATGGAATTATTTTATATAGATTTAAGTTAATTCAAATATAAAATTTTTTTCTTATAATATAATTTTTACTTTTTATACTTTATAAAAATTAAAATAAAATATAAATATAAATTTATACATTTTTATTAATAAAATATATATTTTTATCATTTATATTTATATCAGACAAACTCCTTCTTGGCATAGGTCTTTTATTATCTTTATGTGCTGTATGTGTTTGTACCATTGATGCCATTGATATGTCAACCAAACACTCAAATTGATTTTTAAAAAATGGGTTGAATATTTTAGACTTGAAAAAGTTTTTAATTTTTAAATGGCTTAGAAAATTATTTCTGTCAAACACATTAGTCTATTTATTGCTTTTAATCAAATTTTATTTTAAAATAATTGGATATCAAGAGTATTATTCTCAAACAAATTATTTTTGTTCAAAATGATAGAGAAATTAATCTATTTAAAGGAAATAATTGTAAAATTTCTAGAGAATAATAGAGAGCAAAATGTTAGATTTGAATAATAAGTTGACGTTGACAAATAAATTTAATTTAAGTGCATGCTTACTCTAATATAATAATATATGAAACTTACTACGCCTAGTTAGAGTGAGATTTGGGCATTTGGCATCATACGGGAAAAGAAAAGTAGCTAGTGAGATTTGGCACAGTTCCTTTGGTTAATTTCAAATGCAGCAAACCATATGAAAGAATAATTTAATTCAAGTGTATTAAAATAATGATAGTTGATTCAATTAACAAATTTAGGACCCATATTTTGTTAGCATTGTATTAACGATAATTAAATTAGAAATCAAAGAGATTTACAATTTATAAATTTAATGTCTAATTTTATCATTTTTAACAAGTCAAGAATTATTTTCACACGCGCTGATAATTTTAGAACTAATAATAATAATAATAATAATAATAATAATAATAATAATAATAATAATAATAATAATAATCGTTTTGATGTCTATTTCATCAACTTTGGAGGCTTAGTTAGCTTTGTGTGATCAAGGTTTCGTTCTGTGAAGCACTTTATGATCTGATGTTGAGGCTAGACAGAACATTACATACAATAAGATTAGTAAAATAAATATTCTAGCAACTATTGGAGTACGTATATTTTAATGTAACTTACAATATATATCTAAATATTAATAAGGTTCCAAGAAACACATAGGACCAACTAGTCTGACCAGTTGGATTCAAAATTGACTAGTCCTTGCTGAAAAGCTTCTCTACATTATTATTATTATTATTATTATTATTATTATTATTATTATTATTATTATTTCCTTTTTGGACCAAATTCAATTCAATCTTCATTTTTTTTTTTGGGGGATGAGATATTGAGATTTTCATTGACTTTCTTTTTGCATTTACGGTGGACAATGTATTGTTTAATATGTTTTTGGTCAGGCCTATGTACAATGTTAATACTGGGCCACAGGAGGATTCATAATTGGGCTTATCAACTTGTTTAATGGAGCTTTGGCCCAAGTTCTTAACCCAACTAATATTATTTTTTTATTATTAGTGAAGACATTTTTTTTTAACCCAAGTTCTTCGCAAATAAGAAGAGCATCATTAAGATAAAAATTTATAAAAGAAAAGAAAAGAAAAGAGGAGCATCCTTTTCTTTTTCGGCTCAAGAGAAGTGCATCGTGTTCAATTCAACCCCAGTGTGGTATATTGCCCAGAAGATGAAAGCCCAAATTTAAAAGGCCTTAATCCTTTTGGACCACGAAAGGTCCAAAATTCCCAATCATGTCCAAAAACATATATATAAATATAGAACAAAAATAGGGTACAATGTCGTGTAGACTTATACCAAAAACACGACCAGAAAACCATATATCAAAATGGTTTTTGATATTTTGATTATACGTGATTGGTTATACCTGATTGATCCAATTTTGGAGCGTTGGGCGACCAAAATGTAGAACAAACATAAATTAAGCGGTTATCTTCAATGCCTTACAACAAGTGCATTCGAGTCCGGAATTAAGTGGTGACTGACAAGGAGATGGATTGTTGGGTGTGTGAGTATGTAGAATGGGTGTATTCGTGATGTAATGCTTAGGATTGGAGACTGTTGTCCAATCCATTCGAAGCAAAAAAATTGAAGATATTGAGATGAATTAGTGGTTATACGCGATTAAATGGAATAAGAAACAAAGATGTGAGAGAGAGAGTTGGAGTTATACCTATTGTTGAAAAGATAATACAATCGTGTCTCAGGTGATTTGAATATATGAGAAGAAGACCGATAAAACACCTAGTTAGAAGAGTGACAAGGGATGAAAGGCAAAGGAAGACCTAAGAAGATCATTTATGAGGTGGTCAAATAGAACCCGCATGTAAACGATCTATGTATAGACATAATAGAGCTGAATGTCGTCGTTTGATCCATATAGACAAAGGGTTATTATTGTTGATATATGCTATCCACACACCATTTTCACAGACACCACTTTTACATCCGTATAAAAATACGATTTTTATAAGTGGACCACAAAAAGTGAAAAGCAGTTAATACAATAATGACTATATTTTTATACGGGTATCAAATTGGTGTCTACCAAAAGGATGTGTGGATAACAGAACCGTTTTAAATATTTTCTCGTGGCTGACAGTTCAAAATATATATATATATATATATATATTGAATAGATAACATCCCAGAGTATACAAATACTAATTATGTAAAAGTATGGGAACTAATTACTAATGTTGTACATAATATGTTGTAGGGTATCAAGGAGTTACAATATCAATAGCTTGTTCTAATTATAGTCCACCTCAATTTGAGGCTCTCCGCTAATTAATCCAAATCCCAATTCAAATTAACAAAATTTATTATGACCATTAATGTAGAAAACTTGTCTAAATTCCATTCTATGCCATTTTCTGCATTCATTCATTCACTTAATCATATGCTTCTTTTTCTTCAATTTGTACCATTTAATTTCATTATTTTTTTTCAATTTTTAGACAGTAGGTATATCTTTGATAAGAACAAAGCTATTTAAAAAAAAAAAAGGTTCAGTTGTTAAGGGTCTATGGTTTTTATGGTCAATTATGGTAAAAGCAATAGGCTAGTATTAACCTTACATTTCATTCATTCATGAAACAAACTCAACAGATTGATTCCATTTTCTTTCAACCAGGCACACCACATGTTCGATGAAAGACCATTGTGGTGTTCTAGGCTTTTTGATTTGTCTTAGGTAGTTTTGCTTACAATCTTTAACATCTTATTTTGTTTGAAGGGTTCTGTTCTTTCTCTCATTGATCAACTAGTACTTTTGCTTTTGGTGCTACATCAAGAAAAAGGAACAGAAAAAAGAGAATAAAAGAATCAGAAGACAAAGAAGTTTCCTTTGTTTCAACAATGGTTCGCCATTTTGGTCATTCACACAGCATGCAGAAATCAAGGTCTTTTCATTTCAGGAGGATGTTTGATATCCCAAAGAGCCATATTCATGGCTTATTCGACAAGGATCACGACGAAGACGATGAAAACAATAAGATTTACTCGAGAAGCGTCGAGTCAAAAAATACATTCGAAGCTAAACCGGTTGGGCGTGTCCCCAATAATGATCTTCCTCCAGCTGCAAGAGTAGCTGGTGAAGTACCAAAGGTTCCTCCTAAGCCCCCAACTGGTATTATTGTTTCTAGACTACAGTTCAATCAATCTGATCATCAATAACATTGGCTATAATTTAAATTCTTTTCAACCTGTAACTGAAAGAAATGATATAAAGTTTTCTCTTTTTTGTACTATTTTTCAGAAGCTGACATGGTCAAGGATAGATTTGGTAAGTTACTTTTAGGAGAAGACATGTCAGGGGCAGGAAATGGTGTTTCTTCAGCATTGGCTTTGTCAAATGCCATAACAAACCTAGCTGGTATGTAAGAACATGTATTTCCAGATTGTTACCAATTGCATATGCTGTATCATGAAATGTCCATTCAATAATCTGCTTGTGGTTTTTGTGCTATGCAGCATCTGTTTTCGGAGAAATATCACAGCTGAAGCCAATGTCTCCGGATAGGAAGGCCAGGTGGCGAAGAGAAATCGATTGGCTTCTATCGGTAACTGATCACATTGTTGAATTTGCTCCATCACAACAGGTAGCTAAGGATGGAACAACCATGGAGGTGAGCACCCTTATGGCCTAAGCCTAACACAACCTCCTCTTTTGTCTAGCTTTAGGACTGGTTATGTTAAGCTTAGTTATGAAGTTTAACTCCAAAGTTAATATGTTATGGATTCATGTAGATCATGACAACAAGACAAAGAGCCGATTTGATCGTGAACATCCCTGCATTGCGCAAACTTGATGCAATGCTCATTGTAAGTAGCTAGCAATATGATCCTTTTTTTCTGCATAATTATTCAAATGTTATTTGTTTCAATCACTTTGAATTAACTATTTAGCAATGGCACAGGATACCTTGGATAACTTTAGAGATCAATGTGAATTCTGGTATGTCAAGAAAACCGACGAGAAGACCGACGATAAAACCAGCAATCAAAGGAAGAATGACAAGTGGTGGCTGCCAACAGTTAAGGTTTCACCGACAGGTTTGTCAGAGCTAGCTTTGAGATGGATACAGTGTCAAAAGGACTCAGTTAACCAAGTACTCAAGGCAGCCATGGCAATAAATTCACAAGTGCTAGCAGAGATGGCAATCCCTGAAAACTATATAGAATCTCTCCCCAAGGTAATGTAAAAAATTAGGCCAAAAGAATCTAATTGGCTAGTTAGCTAGTATACTTCGTCAGAACTAAGAATTTTCGTTGATCTTCTGCTTCACTCCTTTCGCAGAATGGTAGGGAAAGCCTTGGTGAATCAGTATACAAGAGCATCACTGATGATATCTTTGAACCCGGGCAATTCCTTCAAACAATGGACATGTCGACGGAACATAAGGTGCTTGACCTGAAGAATAGGATTGAAGCTTCTATAGTGATATGGAAAAGGAAGATGACCAACAAGGATAGTAAGTGGAGTTCAGCAGTGAGCTTGGAGAAAAGGGAACTCTTTGAGGAGAGAGCAGAGACGATATTGATGCTAATCAAGCAGAACTACTCAGGACTTCCACAATCTCAACTTGATATTAGCAAAATCCAATATAACAAGGTGAAAACAACATTTCAACTAAAAACATATTTGGTTTGCTTCTCAGATTGTTTCTATATTCAAGATTCTGTGAAGGAAGTAGTAAAAAGAAACTTTTGTGATTAAAATTTAAAAACAGAAACTTGGAAATGGAAAATGATAACAGAAACCAAACAGATCCTACCTTTTATGTTATATGTATTTTCAAACTATTCGGGTACTAATGAACTTCGATTCATTCCGAATGTGGGCAGGACGTGGGACACGCCATTCTAGAGAGCTACTCAAGAGTAATAGAAAGCCTAGCTCACACAGTTATGTCAAGGATTGAGGATGTCTTATATGCTGATTCATTGACAAATAATCTATCAGTGTCAGTAAGCAGGAGGAGGTTCTCACGGGTTTCTTCGTCTGCAAGAGAGGAGAGATCCCCGAAGGCAGAGGAAGAAGAGACGCGAACCTCACAGAATTCCGCAGAGACACCAACGGCATCAATGACTCTCTCAGACTTCATGGGTTGGGGTGCATCCAAGGAAGGGAGTGATGGTGTAAAGACTTCAGAAGTCTTAGATGAAAGCTTAGCAACAACACCAAAGAGAGCTTACTATGAGGATAAGCTTGAAAACTTGACTTCCAATAAAAGTCCCATTTCTCGAGATTGATGTTAATATCAAAGAAGAAGCAAGAGTAGAACACAGATAAACCAAATTTACAGTGCAGATGTAGACACGACGAGTCTTGTGCTTCTTAACATATCAGGCATGTACATTATTTCAGTTAGGCTCTTAATAGGTTTTCGAATTTTCTGCACTGCTTGTAAATTCTTTATTCCTTTACTTCTTTAAAATAGTGGAAGACTGGTGCTACTTCTGGTGTATATATTTGTACCTTTTCAGAAAATATGGAATAAAAATAAAACAAAACATGAGAATATAGCAGCTTTTTTGGAAATAATGTTTAGGACTATTTGTTTTTAAAACTTGTGGTAAGCATAAAAATGTCATGTTCCTATAAGTTCAGAAAAGAGTAAGATAATGTTTGAAAAGTGCCTAAACAAAGTAGCTTTTAGTTTTTGGTTCTTGATTACCACAAATAACAATAAATTGCTACATATGCACATGAGGAGGAAACAATTCTAGAAACAAGTGAACAGCCAAGAGTGCTGAAGACTAGAAGATGAAGCTATAAACTGTCTAGTTTTCAAAGGGTTCGTTTAGTTCGCCGTAGAAGCCATAAGATGTCACTGCCATGCAACGATCTTCTATGGCGTCCAATCTTCGGGGAACCCTACAAACAATCAAGCAATGCACATTAAGAAATCTATGACAAAGAGAACCTGGTTTAGTATGCTGCTAGAGTGATGAAGACAAAACTCACTTGGAAATGAAATGTGGGATTTGAAACTTTGGTTAATACCGATAAACCATCGCGAACAGGTACTACTGCAGTTTTAACATGATAATGAAGTTACATTAGAACACAAAATTTTTTTTTCCAAAAGGTTTGTTGGGCATTAAAAGAGCATAAGGTGCTTACCTATGGCCAAATTTTTATGGCCAGTAACTGTAGCAGTGGTTGACTTCATATTCTTCAATGAAACTGGTTTCTGAGTGTACATAAAAAGAGGTAAATCCTCCTGTGTTTCCAGCACATGTTTATCTTCCAGTTTTGAAGGAACTTCACTTTCAGGTCTTCTGCATTGAATGAGGGAAAAAATATGTAACAGCTATCAAACTAAAGTTAACATTATTTCACTTTCATAATGAAGAGGTACTTTGATTTTTCACTGCTTGATCTCTCAAGAATGGGTGCTGATAAATATCTTGAATGGAATCTTGGTATGTTCTCCCTCCATTGCATCTTGGTGAGGGCAACCTTATCAGCATATTGTTCACATGAAAGAAGTCTCTGTCAAAAAAGCACCATCTTTAGTAACTGTTTTGAATATTCTAGAATTTTGTTTATTCTTTTATCAATTGAACATTTATACAGAGTTTATAGTAGCTACTAACTGATTACGGTAATGCTACATGTACTACTGTACACCTTCATACATCTCATTTACAACATGGAAAACATAAACATCAACACAGAAAAATTCACAAAACACATGAATAAAACATACGATAGTAGAAACAGTTACGTATAGCACAAAAATAGTGTACCTCAACATAGAAATCAAAATAAACGAAGAAGATAAGGAGTGTATGGAGGTGTACATTGGTACACGTAGATTAACTCAACTGCTTATGTTACTTGCTTAGAAGTCAAAATAAATCACAAATTAAGGCATTGATTAGAGAATATTAGTGCTAAGTAGAATACTAACTTGTTTGAGGCATTGGATTCTTAACTCAGCATCAGAAAATGCATTTGTTTGAGAGATAAGCCCATCAAGATTAGCAGAAACATTTCCAAGATGATCAACTACAGTGACCACTGCTCTGCATATGTATTCTTTTGTGTTCTCCACTACCCTGCAAAAATGTAACAAGTTCCAATTTGTCAGTGTCATTGTTAACATGTGAAGCAACCAAACAAACTATTTCATTGAAAAACTTAGAAAGTGCATGTACCAAGAAAGACATAAATTTTTTTAAAATGGGTTACCTTGGATAATCCAAATTTTAAACTGTTTTGCAGCATGTTCTAGATTTCTAAGCAAAATATGTGGGATTCAAAAATCACACAATAAGATATGGTTACCATATTTGTATTTGGAAAAGAAAAGACTCATTGATTTGTGGGTTATTCCAACAGAGACAGAATCAGTGAGTCAGTGGTCCCCCATTATACAAATGCAAAAAAAAAATGTTTGATTTTTCTTTTTTTTTTCCTTCTTCATTTCTTTGTCCCAGAAAAAAAAAGAATCACCTTAAAATCTATTACAGTCCCTTGCTATACAACTATGGAATCAAAATAGACCCAAAACAATGGTGGAATATGAATCTAAGACCAAGTTTGTACTCATATTGGTTCTGCACTGTGTTAGAAAATTCTCCAACAAAAGAATTCTTCATAACAAAAAGATTTTTTTTAAAAAAAAGGTATTTAAAAAAAAGAAACAGAAAATCTTGGCATATGCATGCACCTCCACAAGGTGTATGAATTCTGCAGAAGGCTAAAGCCAAAGGAAGAGAAAAACTACCCTATATATATATATATATATTAGGCCGCATTTGGTAGCTGGGACTAAGACTGAGTATTGTGTTTCATTGACAGAGACTGGCACTAAAATTTCAATCTCTATCCCAGCATTCCAATACCTTCGATACCTCTATAAGGTGGGGACTTAAATTATGGGGACAAAAATTGAAATTTTAATAACTTTTTTTACTCAAATACTCTCACTCAACATTAAAATTTTCAATACTAACATTTGTTACTTAACTTAATATTTATCTCTCAGTCTCATCTTTGTCTCTTAGTAAATTTTAAACCAAATACAATAACAAACTTAATTCAGAATGCTGCCTTAGCCTTAGTGTACTGAGTTTAGAGGACTCACTCTCTCTTTGATGTGCCTTTCAAGAATGTTGTTTCACAGAAATCTGCAGCATGGTGAAGCTGAGACCTTAGTTCTCTTAACTCCTGCCAAAAAAAGAAAAGAGAAAGTAAAACAACAGCATCAACAATACATGAAACTGTTCCAAGGAGAATAAAACAAAGATTACAAAAAACAGCATGTAATTGTAAATGAACCTGAAGAGACTTGTAAAATCTGGTGCCTTCTCCTTCTTCTGCCTCAGCAGCCTCAGCCTCAGCCTCATGTTCTTGTTTCTCAAGAGAAAAGGACTTGAAACTCAGCTCCATGCTCTTGTTACTGATATATAATAAGCTAAAGTGTGAACAAGTTCCTTATCTACAAGTCTATTTTCTGAATGAGACTTGTGGATATATGCATTGGTTTTGTTGCACCTATTAATAAGAGAGTGGTGTTATGTGAAATGCTTGTGACATGATTTTGAAACTTGAAACAAAGCAAAACAAAACAAAACTCCATAAAAAGACACTTTGTCTTCATCTCATTACCAATAATAACTCAAAAAATATGTTGCAAAATGACAAAACAAGTGCAATAACAGTTTTCATTTTCTTAAGTCCCGTGACATTCTGTTCTTCCCTTTTTGTGAATTAAAAAAGGCATGCTAATAATTCTGACACTAATGGAATGGCAGAAAGCATTTAAAATGAGTATGGCAGAAAGCATAACAAAGTGTACCACTGTCTTAGAACTAACTGGTGAGTGAAATTATCATATGAAAATTCTTCTGATAAGATCATAATCAATAATCAATGATCAATGATTACTTTAATGACAAATGAGTGGCTGGAATTAAGGGGCTGGTTTTTGAGTTTCAATTAGTGTTAAACAGCTCATGCAAAGGTTCATGTGACAGTTATGCATGTGAATACAAGCTTAATTTCAAGGGATGCCTCATAATGAAGAAATCACAATGTGCTTAAGATTAATATATGGCATAAAAATTGGCGTGAAAATATGAAAGAAGAAAAGAAAACTATAATTGGTTCTCACTAATCACTACATTGACTACCATATAGAAAATTAGTAACGCATGTGAAGTGCTTGGAAATGCAAATTCTTTAAGCACACACAAAGGTTTTAAGGACGTTTAATTTGTATCTTTAGCAACGTGTGCTTAATCATGCATAGTGTTTTTTTTTTGGGTGGTTGAAATGTTGATTTCATTATAAAAATGACAATTAAATTTGAATAACACAAATGAAATATGGAACCATGACAATTGCCAAAGCTTATAAAGTGACACAACCCATCAAATGTAGGCAAAATGAGTCTCCCTATAGTGTTTTTTTTTTTTTTTTTTTTTTTTTTTTTTTTTTTTT
>JASCZI010090717.1:13527-34433 GCA_036250425.1 Stylosanthes scabra
AAGTGAACAACCTTCCAAAGCAATCAAACTCCGCCCAAGCAACCAAACTCCATTCCCCTCCCCCAAAGAAAATCGAACCTAAAAAAAAGATTAAGGGACAGATACTCTCATCCATATGTGCTAACTAGTCTCGCTATAGATAACACCATCACATCACTCTCACACAAGCAGGGTATGACAAAGATTTGATTCCAAGATTCGAACATGGATGTGGTTACTCACGAGAAAACTGAATTGCCATTGAGTTAAGGCCTCGACCACGAAACTATTCACTTAAACATCCATCTAGCTCTAAGATTGAAACTCTCTATTTGTTAGATCCAACTGAGTTGCGGGCTCAAGATGCAATTTACCATGTTGGTTAATTCCAAATTTTGCACCAGAACAATGTTTAATCATGCAAGATCTAATCACAGAATTCCCACTGAATTCAGAGTTTTGTTTCTATTTAGGCCTAAACAAAGCCTTCAACTGCAAAAGAACCCACCAAGGATTCAGCAAAGTATATTTCCTCATGTATTGTGCATTGCAATCATTATTAATTAACAGAAAAACTCATCCAAAGCTTCTTTAAGATCAAATAATTCATTTTAGAAATACATGAAGATAGATCGAATCAGTCATCCTGTATTCTCCTCAAAGATATAGGATGAAGCCACAAAATTGCAACAAAAGGAAAACATAACATAACATAATCCCTATTCTTCCTGTTACTCGAATCCGTTGATCAACAACCAAGATAGGAAATGTCATAAAGGCATGGAAATACCTGAAAAATTGACAAGCAGAAAGAGAATAGTAAGTTATATTGTTCAATTACCCCGAATCAAATGAAAGAAAAACAAAGCTCTAGCTCAATTTATCAGCAATCAAACCAAATTTTCTTGCAGATTTCAGATTGAATATCGTATGGTGTAAGATCATACATAAGCTTGTCAATCGAAAAAATCAAACTGAGAGAATACATTCCTATTGCAATCCTAAGTCGAATCTCAAAATATCTCAATGCTTTTACCTCCTTCAATCTTCCACCTTCCCATTTCAAGAAACACACTCCCAAGCACACTTACTAGTCTCCTTTTTATTGCAAAATTAACTTTTAGCCTTTTACTGAAATTCAACCTAGCTCTGCCTTGAAACTAACTAATATAAGCATAACTCACAAAGTGTAACAGCAATCCAAGTATCCAACTCATCTAAGCATAAAATCAAATGTGTAGCTTTAAGCTAGCTAGGTTACGGGTTACCAACACAGAAACTCAACTAAGAGATAACAAATTTTGAATTTTTCCATAGGAGTATAAGAAAAGCATACAACACCAACAATTCAAGATAGCATACCATAATAAGTGTGCATTATTAATTAAGTCTATACGCAACTAAAGGTACTTTCTACAACATTCCTATCCTCAGGTTCAAGTTTTCAATCTCACAAAAGAATATGATACGCACCCCAAAACCACAAGCATACCAACTCACCTTGAGGAACTAAACACCAAGTTTGTGATTCAGTGCATAAACTTGATACTAATCGAGCTGAAGCTACCGCATTATGCAACGGCATCATCGATCCAATGCTACCCAATTCCACCGGTAACCTGACCAAATCACAAACAGAGCATAAGGGTTTAGGTTATTACCTCAAAAGAAAAACCCAGAAAAATTCGTTAAAAAAGAGCAAATTTTTACATCTGGGATGGGATAAAACGGAAAAAAAAATGTAATCTTTTCCATAAGGGGTAGGATTAAAAAGAAAAAGAAAAAGTGAAGCGATAAACAGCAGACTCACCGGGAAGTGGTGCGAGTAATAATGCGTGGTGCAGAGGGAGAGAGTGAAGAAGAAGAAGAAGATGGTAACTTGGGGAGCTTAGTTTGAGAGAGAAGCTTCATTCGACATGATAACCTGCACAAAACCTTTGAGGTTGTTGCCATTGTTATTGAAGATGAGCTACAACTATCTCTGTGCAACCCGAAACAAAACCTTCAAGATCACCTACTGTTAATTGAAATGGGCTTAGTGGACTACCAGTTTTTGGGCTAGGCCCAACTTAATAACAAAAAAGAAATAAACCAACTTGACAAAAAACACACCAACTTGGATAAGTTGATTAGTTTTAGCTAACACCAACTCGAAACTGGAACAGCGCCATCCGAAAAAAAAAAAAACTGGAACAGCGTACCTGTAGCATCGTCGGAGCTCCACTCGTCGCCTTGCAGTGCCTCGGCGTCTCCTTTCTTCTCGACGGGAGCAGTTTCACTTGCCGCCGGGAGCCGTTGCACCTGCCGCCGGGATTGTCTCTCCGTTGAAGTCCTGGTGGTGCCCCAATCTGCTTTGCTTTCTCCAAGACTCTATTTGTTACCAGGTTAGGTAGGTAGTAACGGACGGTGGGGTGTTTAAATGTCCGGGTCGGATTGGTTGTAACCGGGTTTCGGTTTTGGGTCTATTTTGTCCGGCCCAATTCCTGTCCCAAAAAAATAACTTATCCACTTAAATAACTTATTATTTGCCCCAAAAAAAAACTTATTATCTTTGATTAATTATTTTTCTAGATTTATTTCCTTCCTTTTCACATATCAAACGCAACCGCAATAAAATACCTCATGAATTCGCGTAACTAATTCTTATAGCAGATAACCAACAAAAATTCAGTCAATATTAACAAATAATTTAAATTACATGTTCTATTTCTTAGATTTTGGATGTTCTTTAATTAGGTTTCGGATGTTCTATTTCTTTTGGTTGATTATTAGTTGTTTTAGGTTTCGGATGTTCTACTGATTTATATTGTGGATGTTCTATAAATAATAATTACAGATATTCTAAATTTTGTTAGCTGATTTAATTGTTAGAAAAATATTGGTTACCTATACTTTCTCTTCTTATAACATTTGTTATTTGATTCTTTTGAGTCCTATTCATAAATGATACTTAATGTAAAAATATTAGAATTATAATTAGATTTATGATTGAGTCTTTTAAATTATTTTACATGATTATTTACTTTTAATAATAGAAAACTATTTTAATATTAAATAAAAGTTCATTTTAATACTATTTTTTATTATTTAATATTGAAATATATTTTAATTTAAAATATAAATAAATAAATTTATTAAATTTGATTGATCAAAATAAATGTATATATAATTTTACCGATTTTATTTTATCTGACTAATTAAAAAAAAAATATGGGTGTCCATAGACTAAGAAAAGTGGCTAGGTATTATCACATAAAAAATTACAATATCAGTGTAACAAAGTAAAAAAATTGAATATGAAAAACTTTTTTGTGTAATGTATTAAGATTTAGCTAAGAATACAAGTTAAAATTATTATAATTAAGTTTTTTCAAAAAAAAATTCAATAAATGTATAAAATATATTAAAAATTAAAATTTTATATTTTTAATAAAAATTTTCTCAAAAAAATTTATAACTTTAATTTTTGCTTTTATAGCTTAAAACGGAGTTGGTGAAATTCATATAGAATAATGATATGAAATTAACGTTAGGAGTCATTAGGGAGTCAATATTTAAATTATCATCTAAAATATATATAAGTTATCATCCGTAACTCATATATTCAACATTAATATTAAATTATTATCTAAATTTTGTTGGCTATCTAATATGTTGGTTCCTAATTTTTTCAATTCATATATGCTTGTTGTTTTTTCGCACCACCTTACTAGAAGTTTTAATTATTCTTTTTTCTTTTGCAATTTGAAAAAAAAAAACTTTTTTGATGATTATTGATTTATTTCAAACAATTTGGAAAAAATTATTATCTTTTTATCAACTACTGAAGTGAAACGTGAGAAACCAATGCCCCTTTAACATGTGAATCACTTCCCAGTACTATATAATACCCTAGTATACACAATACACCAAAATGAGATCCATCAAAAATAATTTCTGCCAAACAAATTGCTTTTATTTTTCTTCAGAGTTGTTCTTTTGGCATGAGATTAACTACGGCTATCTATCGTCTATACGCTAAGAACTGCAGTTAGGGAGATCAATCACAATATCAACGGTCACAAAAAGCATGTTTTAGATAGATAGTCATCACTCTCAACGACTCACCACGAGTCATATTTCATGGTTTCAGCATCTTATTGTGGAGATGCCTCCATGTGATTAACTTGCATTTTTAGTTTAACACGTGCAAGTGTGAAACACGTCGTGGCTGGTTGGTGAAGTCAACATCAAGGTTTTAGCTTTCATATGACAAGTCACCATTAACAAATTCAATATCAGTTCTCCCAATTTCAGGTTCCTTTTCCTTTCCAATAATTTAAAGTAAACGCTCAATAAATTAAATACAAGTTCTTCCAATTTTTTGTTTGTTCAATTTTGTTGTATTTCTTCGCCTTTTCTTGATCCAACTTTATAGAAAGTTGTTAGTTTAGCGCTCTCTTTTTTAATTATTTTTTTAAAATTTGTATCGATGTATTTATATTATTGTATTAAGAAAATTAAATATAAGATGAAGAATATATATTGCTTAAGAGAAACTATAGTTTTTTTTTAATAATATCAGTTAATATTTTTTTTAAAATTAAGATGGCCAATTTTAATATTTTAAATAATTAATTTTTATCGTTTATGATGATCAATTTTATTTTAGCTTATGTTCACCAAAATTTTATTAATTACCTATTACAATTGATTTTTTAATTTTACTAAGGAGTAATCATAAAAATTTAATAAAATTTACATATTTATTGTCCTTGAAAATTGGTATTGTAACACTTATTTCTTGTACCATGATCACTTATTTAAATTTAAGATTCTCACTACTTTAATTATTTTTTTATTTGCGATATTACACATTTATTTTTTGGTGTCTAAAGGGAGGCTCGAACTCGAGACTTCTTACAACGGAGATGGGGTAATGTCATATAAGTTACAACCCATAGGTCGACCATTACACATTTGGTAAAGGGAGATTATACGGTACAAATATAAATAGTAAAGATAGTCATCAAAAGAATATAAATAATAAAGATGTAAGTTTTATTAGAAAAACGTGTGAGTCTATATTTATATTTTATTTTAATTTTTGTAGGAGGTAAGAATAAAATCTGAATTATAAAACATTTTTCATATTTATATCAACTTATATCTGTAATGAATAACTATATTTGTGTTTGGGCATGTTTAATGTTAAATATAAGAAACATTTTTATTACATGGAGTATTTTTAAAAAAAATCTAAAATTAATGTTATAATATTATTTGATATCCACAATATTTATTCATTAAACTTCTCTAAGAAGAATTAAATAATAAAACGTTCAAAGAAATTTTGGGGAAAAAAGTAGTCTTTTACTATTTTAATAAGAATAAAAAAGTTTTTGAAGTTTTTATATATTTAATACATTGAAAATGTGAAAAGAAAAAGAACTTATCATCTTAATGCATGACTTTTAATAAAATATATTTTTTTATATTCTTAAAAATGTATCTTTCAGAGTATATATATCAACAATTTTTTTATCATTTAAAAACATATATATCAATAATTTTATGGTCATGTATTTAATTTTTTTTTCGGTGGTTGCATAGAAACAACTACTTTTGGCAAAAATATGAACTTTAATATTAATTAATTAATTAACTAATTAATTGTTTAATAAAGCTGAATTACATGGAGTGCACAAAGGCCACACTACCCTGCAATATATAATTGCTCGCTATTCTCGTTGGAATTGGACTTATCTTTTGTAACCCATCATCCTTTTATTTACTTGTAGTTCCAAAAGATCTGATTTTGTGTAGTTTTTTCAAGAAAAGGAAGAAACTTTGAGATTGTTTTGCTGCTGCTTAGCGATGGGTTCTTCTGTGAAGGTTGATTTTGAGGTTGGAAATGATGGGATTGCTATCATCACCATGTGCAACCCTCCCGTTAATGCCTTGGCTATTCCAAGTATGCTTGCTAGCTACTCCAATAATCATCATTACTCTTTGTTTATTTATGTATTTCACTTTCAATTTTCAATTTTCAATTTATGTTCTTGTTCTTCTTGAATCAGTCATTATGGGGTTGAAAGATAGATTTCAGGAGGCAGCTAAAAGGAATGATGTCAAAGCTGTAGTTTTGACTGGTAATTCATCATCATCTTCTTCTTTTTTTATTTTTTTTCCCTTGGTGGTTGCTTTGCTTCATGCAGAGGTGTGTGATCATTTGATTGTAATAAATAAGGAAATTTGCTAAGTGTTTTGAGTTGTGTTCCTGTTATGATCAGGCAAAGGTGGGAGATTTTCTGGTGGGTTTGACATCAGTGTTATGCAGAAGGTTCACCAAACTGGTGAGTTTTGATTATACTAATGGAATTAGATACAAAATTAAGACTTAAAAAGCTTAAACTATGCTTATTAATTATATAGGCACTGAATTTGCTGTTTTTTCTTAATAGGTGATGCTACAATTCTTCCTGATGTCTCTGTGGAGTTGTTGGTCAACTTAATTGAAGGTTGTAACTTATCTTTATGTGCACCCGAGAGTAGAAATTGCTTTGATTTTGATTTTGATTTTATGTAATTGTGTTCATTGCAATATTGTTAATTATTGTTCTTGATCACTCTAGATTCAAAGAAGCCTGTTGTTGCGGCAGTACAGGGGCTCGCTCTTGGAGGTGGCTTAGAGCTTGCCCTGGTTAGTCTTTGGACTTGAGAATGAGAAGCATGATGTTTGCATTTTGACAGGCATTATTGTTGATGTGTCTTAATTATTGTGTTAAATGTGACATCTTGATATCGTGTAGGGATGCCACGCTCGTGTTGCTGCTCCAGGAAGTCAACTGGGACTGCCAGAGCTGTCACTTGGAATCATTCCAGGATTTGGAGGTAATCAGGCACATTTGAGTTTACATGTATTATGTAGTCTCGATTAGGATTCTTGAAGGTTTCTTCAGATAATTGTGCAAATTGAAATGTTAACAAGGCATTGTTGATTTGGTAAGGCACACAACGTCTTCCCAGGGTTGTTGGGCTTCCTAAAGCTATTGACATGATGCTGGTACGATGTTGACCATTCCTTTTAAATTGTTTGAGGTTCCATATTATTTGCAATTCAATTGATGAACTCAAATGTTGACATAGTAATAGAAAAAAGTGCTACAGAAAAATTGAAAGCCTTTCCTTTTTTGCCTGAATTTGTCATGTATCTGTTATTTCTGGTATTCGTTTCAAAATGTTTGTGATGCAATAAGAATATAAGTTGTATTCGATATTCCATTCTTACAGACATCGAAGCCAATAAAGTCAGAAGAAGGGAAGAAACTAGGACTTATTGACGCAATTGTGTCTCCTGAGGAGTTACTAAGGGTTTCTCGTCTGTGGGCACTTGAGATTGGAGAGGGCCGTAAACCTTGGACTCGAACACTTCATAGGACAGATAAAATTGGTACCTTGTCTGAAGCGCGTGAGGTGTTGAAAACTGCCAGACAACATGTCAAGAAGACTGCACCGCATTTGCCTCAGCAGCAAGCATGCTTAGATGTGGTTGAGCATGGAATTGTTCATGGAGGCTATAGTGGAGTTCTAAGGGTACTAATCCCTCTGTAATTTTTGTTCTTCAGTCCGAAATAGATGCACTTTCACTGAGTTTCATGTTGTATAATGGTTAGCGTTCACAAGTGTCTTGCTATCTATTGTGTGAAATTGTGATTAAGTTTTCTCAGTTCACATTTAAGCTAACTCATAAAACATTCATTGCAGGAAGCAGAAGTATTCAAGCAACTTGTCCTATCAGACACCGCGAAAGGATTAATTCATGTCTTCTTTTCCCAGCGTGCAATAACAAAGGTACAAGGATAGATGAGTAGCATAATTGAACTTTTGTCTCTTGTTTTCTATTCAAGTATTCAACTCTCTCTGCTTGTGTTTGGAAATGTATTTTTGTCAACATAGATTCAGTGGTTCTACTACTTCATGCTATTCATTTCTACTAGCATATGGCGGTTGTTAGAACTTAGGTAAATATTTTGATTTTGAACAAAACATAACATGGGTAGCTGAGGGCTGTACCATATGTGAATGTGTGGAAGTTGAAGTTATGCTTATTTTTTTGTTTGAAAGATAAACTTAGTTCATTTTTCTATTGTCTTTCTTCTAATTTAATGCGTTTGGAAAAATTAAAAGTGGTCTAGCCATTTTTTTTACATTGAAAATTCAAGAAAACAGGATCGTTTGTATGGTTCCACAGTTTGCTTGAGTGGTTGTCGCTGTATTTGATAACAAATTCTACTAGTAACGAGTAACAAACATTTGAAGTGGTTTAAGGTGGATTTCTCATCTTCACATTGCTGAAATACAGAAAGCAGTTTGCTGACAACAACCGTTTTGATGCAGGTGCCTGGTGTAACTGATGTTGGGCTTAAGCCGAGAAATTTGAAAAAGGTTGCTGTTATTGGTGGAGGTCTAATGGGTTCTGGAATTGCTACTGCTCTTATTCTAAGCAACATTCGTGTTATACTCAAGGAAGTCAATTCTCAATATCTTGAGAAGGGGATAAAAACCGTTGAAGGTGATTATTCATTCATCTTGGTATTATTCGTCATCGTATATGTAGTTCTTTGAGGCTTTGAGAGATCAAGACCTTACTTAGCAAGCTCAAATTGTTACGTTCGAAACTTACAATTAGAATAAAATGGAAGTATTCCCAATTTCATCCTTGATGCATGAAATTTATTTTATAAAACCTTTTAAATTTGTCTTTTGTTTTATTTTGTATGGCAGGTAATGTTCGTGCCTTGGTAACAAGAGGAAAGTTAGCGAAAAATAAGGCTGATGGAGCATTGTTACTGCTTAAAGGTGTTCTTGATTACTCAGAATTTAAAGATGTAGACATGGTCATTGAGGTTAGTTGCCTTCCCTAAAGTCCTTTTTGTTTTACTTGGAAAGTAGTTAGCTTTGTTCAGAATTTTTTAATGTTTGATCCTCAATGGAAGTTGACTAAATGCTTTCAATATAGGCAATTTAACAGTTCTAACTTCTTTTGTCAGGTATTTATGATGTGTTATTTGATACCATTGGATGTTAATTACTGTTAATTTCTTTCTGTCTGCAGGCTGTAATTGAAAATGTTAATCTAAAACAAACTATATTCAGTGATCTTGAGAAGATATGCCCTCCTCGTTGCATCTTGGCAACAAACACTTCAACTATTGATCTTAACATCATTGGTGCTAAGACTAGATCTCACGATCGCATTGTGGGGGCTCATTTTTTCAGGTAATAATAACTCATATCTGTTGTTCCTTTTTATTTTGAAGATAATTTTTTTTTTTTCATTAAAGAAAAAAGTATGTTTTGAGGTACTGAGGTGGTGATTTTAAAGATATCCTTAATACTGTGTTTTCTGTCCTTTTGATCGACACTTTTGTAATATTCTTTCCCCATATAAACTATTTGTGGCATTGATGTGAATGAACAGAGAGTACCTATTCATTTGTATAGTTTAAAGAAATTTGACCTGCCGGGATGCTATATTTTAAGCTTTTATTTGAGTTAGAGAGAATTTAATCGAGCCATAGGCGAAAGAACTCAGGTAGATTTCGGTATAAATAAATAAGTATAAAATAGTCGAATTTGTTTCTGAATTCTGAGAACAATCAACAATTCCAGTTGAGTTTATGACTTATTTTCAAATATGTTATTTCCATTGGAATGCATGTTCATCTGTTTTATATTTAATTACATGACAAGAAGTTTAATATGCCATGTTTTGCCTTAATGAAAAGGTTGCCGATGGTGTAAGTAATTTTGTGTATTTAATTATCTCAACATGTGTTTGCTATTGCCACATTTCTGCTTTAATGAATTGTCATAGTTAGTGTCATCAGGCTTAGATATTGAAATGTCATAATTCCTTTTGTGTATGGACCTGCTTTCTGATTCCATTTCTTGATGTACAGTCCTGCTCATATTATGCCTCTGTTGGAGATCGTACGGACCGAGAAAACTTCTGCTCAAGTTATTCTTGATCTTATGACTGTCGGTAAAATCATAAATAAGTCTCCTGTTGTCGTGGGAAACTGCACTGGCTTTGCAGTGAACAGAACATTTTTCCCATACGCACAAGGTGGCCATTTATTGGTCAATCTGGGCGTGGATGTCTTCAGGATCGATAGCTTGATACGCAGTTTCGGCCTTCCCATGGGTCCTTTCCAGTAATACTCTTTTCTTGGGTTTATTTTTCACCAAAGTGTTAGATATTTATTGACTATTTAATCAGTATTAACCTTAACTTTCACTAAAAAAGGATTAGTTTGGCAGTTAAAACATTAAACTATAGAAACTGTGGTTGGAGTTAATGTGGTATTTTTGAATTCTCAAGTAATCTAAACGAGTGGCATAGATAAAATTTACGTGGTTTTGTTAGTTTGTGTGCTGCCATGTTTTGATGGAGTAAATCTTTTCCTTCACCCGCAGGCTTCAGGACTTGGCCGGCTATGGAGTTGCAGTAGCCGTTGCCAAAGAATTTGAAGGTTCATTCCGTGGTCGCACATTTAAATCTCCACTGCTTGATCTTATGATCAAAAGTGGGCGAAATGGTAATACTAATCTTTCTATTAAATCAACCTTTCTTTGTACTGAGGACATACTTCAATTTTCATTTGTGTGCATAAAACATTCTTTCCTTGATCACCTGTGTCCTTTCAGGCAAAAACAATGGGAAAGGGTACTACATTTATGAAAAGGGTAGCAAGCCGAAACCCGATCTTTCAATACAACCAATCATTGAAGAGTCTAGAAGGATTGCCAATATTATGCCTGGTGGAAAGGTGCTCTTCTTTTTGAAAATTCTGTATTGGAATTTGCAAGTGATTGTTTGATCTTAAGCCTCCTCTCTCACTAAATTTGCTCGTCGGCATAAGCTTGTGTAGCAAAGCTGATAGCATTTATTCCTTTTGCAGCCTATATCTGTTACTGACCAAGAAATTGTAGAGATGATACTCTTTCCAATAGTGAACGAGGCATGCCGTGTTTTAGATGAAGGAGTAGTTATTCGAGCATCAGACCTCGACATTGCCACTGTTCTTGGGATGAGCTTCCCGAATTACAGGTCGGTTTATACCCTTTCCTTTTTCTTTCCTCTTCTAAAATATTAAAGACATAGACGAAACCTGAATTATGAAGAGCCATTTAGTGCATGAATTAGTACTAAGAAAAAAGGAATTTACAAAAGCAAGCATTGCAAAATTATTTGCTAGTTCTATGTAATAATTTGTAATCCGGCATTTTTTGTTTTGTTTTTTTTTAGCATCTTACAGCATGTATCAGTAACTTGTTCTTTTAACTTCGTATCTCATATTCTCATTTTCATCACTTTCGCGACAGGGGTGGCATTGTTTTCTGGGCCGACTTGGTCGGGGCAAAGCATGTATATAACAGCCTAAAGAAATGGTCAGAATTATATGGTAACTTCTATAAGCCATCAAGGTATCTAGAGGAAAGGGCAATTCAGGGCATTCCTTTGGTAAGACTTCTATCTGTCATCATCTATTTGAATATCATGGAACTAAGAAACATGTTAAATTGAGATAGTTACCTTAGGATCTTTGGATAGCTAAAGTAGTAAAACCAAGAAATTATTGTTTGAAAAAAGAGAGAGAGGGGGGAAAAAATTCAAACTGTAACTATCAGCAATGTCATCTTATAGTGGGTCAAACTCCCTATGTTTAATTTTCACTTCTAATTAATATAAGCAATTAAATGAAAACATTTCTTTTGTGAGTGTAATTCGAAACAAGTTTGAATAATTTTAAGCTAAATTACTCTGTTGGTCCTTATAATTTAATCGAATTTTCAGTTAGACTTCTATACTTTTTTCCCCTTTCAATTAATTCCCTGCACCATATGAAATTTTTTAATTAAGTTCCTATCATGTCAGAAACTTTATATATAACAAAAGATTTCATTATATGGGGGTATATTATATTCATTTAGGACTTGTGTCCTAAGAAGGGATATATTCGTTTTATGTAACGGAATATTTGTTATATTTAATGTTTTTGTCACATTATGGACTTAATTGCAAAATGAATAAATCTATGTGTACCATTGTACATACCTGTACACACCATTTAGCAAAATAGAAAAATGTGAACATTAGCACATAAATTTACATTTTTCTGTGCTAATGTTTACATTTTTCCGTATTACTAAATGGTGTGTACAATGGTACATCTAGTATTACCCTTGCAAAATATGCCGAGACCTAATTGAAAGAAAAAAAATGTATAGGGACCTAATTGCAAATTTTATTAAACTATAGAGACCATGAAAGTAATTAAACCTAATTTATATACTAAGGTTGTAAAATTGCAAGTGTGACTCATTCTGAAGAAGAAAGATTAAGTGGTTGACTGTTTTTATATTCCTTACAGAGTGCACCTGCTTCAGCTGCTCCAAGAGCAAAGGCACGTCTATGAAAAAGTGATTTTCTCAAAGACCCTTGGATATGTAATTGGAAAGTAATTTTAGCTTATAATATTTGCTTCCTTGTAGTTGAATCATGATAGATAAATAAATGAATCTTGGTTTTCCAAGAATGTTATTCTCAATTCCATGAGCTTCTTTATGAATAGGTTTGTGTGAATTAAATTCAGTGTAGTGATTGAGATTTTGATATTGCCTACTTTAATGGAATTGGTGTCTTGGTATTTATATTGTGTAAATTGTTCTGTAGCTCTGAAATTTCACTTATGTGTTGTTTATTCTTTAAGTTTCTAAAATAAACACATAATTCGGTTCGGACCATTTATGTAATTTGGACATGACACCTTCTAATAATTATTATACCTCAAATTGACCAATAATAAAATTAAAAACTTGACAAATCTATTTCTTGTAGCAATTTGTCAAAGAGTAATTACAGCGATGTGTTAATTTATGTCCGATGTGTTTAATTTGAGGATTTACAATCATTAAGGACGTTATATTTAAATTACAAATGGTCAGAGAGACTAAAGTAGTATTTAAAAATTCTGATAGTTGTTCCAAAAAATGCAAATGAAATGATAAGTTCAGAGAAATTTTAAAACACAATAAAAAGTTAAATAAAAATATATTTTTTCCTATAAGTATTAAATGAACTTTATGTTTGGTAAAATATTTAGAATGTGCATGAAAAAAGTCGAAGCAAAATTCTATGATTACGCATCCTTTTTTATTTTCTAAATTTTTTTTCTATCATTTAAAAAAAAAAAAATCAATTGACGTAAAATAACCAAATTCTAATGATGAAAAATAGAAAAAAGATTTCAAATTTTGACATGAATATATGCCACATATATATATAACATAAATAATTTTTAAAACAGATAATAATAATAATAATATTTTGAGTTTATTAGTATTAAAGTATAATTTTTTTAAATAAATTTTTTATTTATTTGGATGCGTCCAAATATATTTGAAGAAATATCTTTATTTTATATTAAAACATAATTAAATATGATAAATATGTGTATCAAATAAGTGTTAATTAAATAAATATCATATTCGAAATAAATTTAACACGTAAGCATGATAACTCAACAAAATATCTATGCTTCTTGGTTACATAATATGATATAGACTTAAAGGATTAAGGGAATAAAAGAAAATGGAGTTATATCCATTGTCATTTTCAATAGCTGTAGATATCTTTCCATTTGGTCTATAATAATAATAATGAGTTATTATACATTATTCTATCCTTTTGACTTTTCAGGATGCATTAATTTAAAGACCTATACCAAATTTTTTTAATATAAAAAATGACCAAAAATGATGCATTGACAAAACTATTACTAGAAGATGGAAATAACAGATATGTCTTTCAAAAAATTAAATGACAAAAGTAGCAAAAAATATTTTTTTTTTGTAAGTGACAAACACTTATTTTATTTGATAAATAACTTGTACATTTGATTTTAACTTTGGTAAAATATTGAGATAACTATCTAGAAAGTATATGAAAAAAATATAAAAAATATCCATAATTATGGTCATTCATAAAAAAAGTTGCGAAAAAATTCAGTTGACAAACTTGACATAAAATTACTAAATCTCAAAGATAAAAAAATTATCATCTTAATTTTTCTAATAATACTTCAAAAAAAAATCTAAATTTAATTTTAAAAACACTTTATGATAATAATATCTAATCTAATTATTTTTCACGCATTTTAACTTTTTGTGATTATTGTAATCTGTGGTGAACATTTTTTTATGGTTTAAACTTTTAAAAGAGAGAGAGAATACTCAATAAGAACTTTGTTTACATGTCAAAAAAAAATGTTTAGAAATTAGAGGATATTTAGAAGGATATATTGTTACTGTAATAACAAATATTAAACATTATATGTTAGGGTAATACTAGATGTATCATTATATACACCATTTAGTAACATGGAAAAATGTAAATACTAGCAATTTCTATATTAATGTTCACATTTTTCTGTGTTGCTAAATGGTGTGTCCAGGGCTCCAGGCGTATACAATGGTACACATAGATTTATTCTATATATTATATATAAGCAGAAGAGAAAAGGAGGCAAGTCTAGAAAAGGAAAATGGGTATATTCTAAATTACAAGCTATAAAATTCATTGAATGAAAAATGAAAAATCCATTACAACTCTGCAATTTACAGGCTTCGCAATCAAGCAATGTTGAAGCTGAAAAATTAATTTAAATTATGTATGAATTATTACCAAATTAGAAGAAAATTGATCCTAAATGGGTGGACTAATGGTGAGGCTTGTTTACCCTTAAACAAGCCACTTCAAAGGAGAAAGAAAAAAAAAAAAAAACAGAAAAATGAAAAAGCAATGTTTTTACATTACATAGAACTAGAGAAAGTTCTAACCCTAGCATACACTGTAAGAAAATCTTCTCAATTTTCTTTTCAATGGTATATTTGCACATCCTTGGTTAGACAGATAGATCCCTTTCATACCTATTTTTCGCTGTTTTGCTTATTTTCTCCATTTTCAGGAACATTATTATGGCCAGGGGCCGGTGAAGCCGAAGCTGCTGCGGCCTTAGGTGGAACAACGGATTTGGCGACACCATTGCTAGTGGCACCCTGCTGCTGAAGCAAACTCTCGGTAGTCGTATTTCCAGGGCCATTATTGATTGGATCCTTCTGGCTCTCCAATTCGCTTCTAGCTAACGACGAACACTTTGTTTCTGAAATTGGAAAAGAAGTTAGGTAATGAAAAATACATGAGACAGTCAAATACAACAAAGGCAAATAAACTGATAGAAGATGAACAGAAGCCAACAATTCAGATGTTTTCGAAAGGTAAGAGGGTTGAGCCATTTTTGAAAAACTTTCAAATGACATGAAAGGATCAAATGAATGTTTTGGAAAGTAAATTATAACCAAAGGCGAGGACAATAGTAACTTGCCGTTTATTTCTCCCATGGTGATCACTCTATTAAGGAAATCCCTAAACTTTGTTAATACAATCTTTTCTTGCTCGGCATAGACCTCTGTCATTCCTTGTCCGTAAGGAAATTGCGAGGATGTGTTGCAGCCATGTGCGATTGTGCCAACTGGAGAGGCAGCTGTCATGAACGTATCTTGCTCGTCACACATCAAAGCTAACGTCCCGGGAGACATTGGCCTCCCTTTCGGGACATCAGCACCATCCGAACTAGAATTGTCCGGGCTGATTTTATCTGCTTGGTTTGCACTCGAACAATCATCAGCCATAGCTTTCTCAACATCACCTTCCTTTTGATTCGGTAATTGTGACTGATTTGAAGAGGCGAGCGAAGTTTCTGTCTGATCTTCTGTATGCTTTTCCATTAAATTTTTCTGGTCTGGTCATTATTGATAATTAAGATTGGCAAAAGAAATTTTATCAGCATATTTTTACAAGGTTGATTTTGGCATATAACAAAAAAATTAAGCAAACATAAATTAGAAGCTTGTGAATGACTGACTACATAACATCTCACAAAATACACAAATATAGACCAATCAAGTAACTAAAGGGAATCAAGGATTAGCTAAATACATAAACTCCAAAAAGCAGTAAAAAAATCTGGTCAGGGATTTATTATATTATGGTATTGGATTTTTTTTTTTGAAATAAACATTCAAACAACAATCATTAAAGGCAAGAAATAAACCGCCTTTGATATGTATGTTATTATTGTCAATTCCATTCGGGATGGGGACGGGGGTGAGGGGGCTAAAAGATAATCTTAACATTAGTGAGATTGTAAAACTTTTATGATTACACTTCTAAAGCTGCATTTTAGTTGGTTTAGATTGATATATAGATAAAATTGAGATATGAATTAAACACAACTCAAAATGAAAGACACAAGCAGTAGTGTCAAAAGCTCTTACCCGTAAGTGTCTTTGCAGCTTGTCCAGATAGCAGCACCAAAACTGAGCAAAGCTCTTTCAAGTGCTGTGGTTGTATGATGTCTGCTAAAAGAGACCTTCAAAAATAATCAAAGTCAGTAACTAAAATGTCATAACTTTATTTCTTCATTTCATTTTCATATATATAACCACTAACAGTTTACCTGTATGAAAATTTTGAAGGACCTAGTGTTGCAGTTCCAGCACGAGTGCCTGGAAGGGACGGCAAGGATGGAGACGGAGCTGGACTTCGGACATGGTTTACCTGGTGAACAATAAAAATAATTCCATGATGATAGTGTATATAAGTCAAGCAACTAAAAAAAAAAAAACAATGAGTGAATTCACTATAAACAGCAGCTAGTCAATGCGAATAACTTGTCTTTTTTTTTTGGAACAGTTGTCAAGTTGTCAGGGTATTGAACCAAAAGTTTCAACCTCACTTAATTTGAGTATCTGACTCTTCTCATTCGAATTCTAAATTAGAAATTTTACACAATAAACTAAATCACACTTGTTTAAGGGTTATATGCTTCATCAAAACAAGATACTAATTAGCTACCATTGTTAAAACAATTGTGTGACTAAAAAATGCGATGCCAAATGAAAATAATTACATAATGTAAACTCGGATTCGGTATGCGCATTTCTCACGTATGAGAAAGTTTTACCTGTTGTCCCAACTTGCTAACAGATGGTTCCTTGGGTGTTTGCCCAACGAAGATTTCCTGACCTTTTCTTTTCTTGGTTACTGGAGGCGATGAATAACCAGATGTACCAATTGCTCCAGTTATGGCAGCATTTGCTGCCTGCTGAATATATGTCATGTTATTTTGATCTCCATGAAACAAGGCCTGTCTCTCTTCACTTCCCTCAAAATTCTTGCAGTCCATGCATTTACAATTTTCAGAACAGAGGATGTTGGCTTGGAAACATTCACAGTACTTCTTGAGACACCCCGATTTCTTGCAATGGCAGCCCTTGTTATGCTTTCCTAATATTAGAACTTCACCAGCCTCCTCCTACATTTATTTTAAAATTTAGATAGTCAACAATAGAGAAACCAAGGACTTTTTATAGTATACAATAAGTACAAGGAATATGCCAAGTTTAAAAACACCTTTACTCATCATTCATATAGGACATAAAAAGACACTTGCAGTAATTTACTAAGAATAACATGAAAAGTAAATCTCCTTGCATGGATACATTATTGTATAGGCATTGATTGAAAAAGAGTTGTTATGATTCAATTATAGTGTTCTATATTGACTTTTAAGAGTTTCTAAATAATTAAGGAAATAAAAAACAAGAAAAGGAATAATCACTTCAAGTTATGATTAAGTCAACACAATGAAGAGAATGAGAAAAAGGCAACCATCAGAGACGGTAAAAATATTTAAGCACACTTGTCTATTTCTGTTATAAGAAAATGGTTTGACTCCAAGATTATGGATGACGCACATAATTGAATAGCTTAGATTTTATCGCGGAAAGAAAGAACGTCACCTGATGAAAAGTGATCACCAATAAGAAAATAGATATATCAATTTACAGCATACAGTTACTTTGGCATAAAGCCAACAAATGAAAAATAAGGATATCAATGACAATATCTTGGGTCAGCAATGGAGATATAAACGACAATTTCATGCATCAGGGCAAAAGTTGCAATATATGCGCAACCAAAAAACAGTTTAAACATTTTAATTGATAAAACCATTATACCTACCACAAAATAAAACATCATATAACCCATCACTTGTAAAAAAAAAGTTAGACCTACATACCCTGCTGTCACGTGCTCCATGGGGACTGCTTGCAATTTTTGGCCTAAATGCATTTGGATTGCGCTCTAAAGTAGCTTCAACAGCTTCTCGTCTAGCAGCCTCATTTTCGACATTGTTGAAACAATTCACACAATTGCAACCATCGCAATATATTCCAGATGCAAAACATTCACAATATCTGCTTAAAACATTTTGATAAAGTTAGCTCCATTTAGCATTGTGTTGCAGCCGACATGGTGCAATTGTACAATGAGCTCCAATAAATGGAAATATGACTCAAACAGTAGATATTGTGACAATGGACAAAGGAAAATATATCACTGGACAACCAAAATTCAGATAAATTGAGCCTATCTTTGACCATGGAACTGGGCAATTTCAGCTTAAAACTAACCATGCATAATAAGTACATATAATATAGCCAGGGGAGTAATCATGGAATTAGAGAAAGGAAAAGATTTCCTGTTGTGCATTTGATTTTTATGGTTATCTATCAATCAAGGAAACCAATGAATATCCAAAAAAAAGAATGGAAGGTAACAGACAAGAAAAGAGGGGAAAAGAAATTAAAGGAAATACAAACCCGCAATACATACTTTAATGCAAAGAAACTTAGCTAACAATAAAAATCAAAGCTCCAGAATAAAATTAGTAATGATAAATCTGAACAAGAAGAATAAATTCAAACAAAACATAGAGTAAGAAAAATGATATAACGGTCTTTAAGATTTCATTTGCATTAGTATGTAAGAAAAAATAAAACCAATTTCTGATGATTAGTGAACTAAAAACAACAAAAAAACATATACAAAATTAAGGATGCGCACTTAAGAACAATTTTTATTTCATAGTTGCAACTCGCAAGTGAAAAAGACAAGTATCCAAAAATCCATACATCTACAGAAACTGCTTTCATACGAACATCTAGAGAGAGAGAGAGAGAGAGAGAGTTTTTCTTACAGCTTTAAACATTTGGAGTGTTTACAATTGCACTGTTTTTGCTTCTTTGGTGTAGCTTCCTTCATATCAAAGTTAGGTCTTGATCTTGATTTTGGAGAATCTGGTTTCCTGAAAAGTAAAGATAAGTTAATACAAGGCCAAAACATGTAGCTTGAGCTTTTCCTAAGGGCATTCACATGCAATGCAGTCAAAGTTATAACACAGTCAAATCTGGTTTTTATATTGATTTATTCACATTATCATATATACATTAAGCTTGTTGAGATCTTAAACAGATTCTCAAAATAACTTTCCTAGCTATAGTGCAATATCATTAATCAGAAGCCAGAATACCAAGTAACTTATGAAATTACAGTGAATGAAGATCAATCTGATTGTATAAGAAAATACTACTGTAAGATAAAGATATACATAACTTAGTGTAAAAATTAGGGAAAATGTTAGCAATAGAAGTTTATTATTAAATAGTCGGAAAATACTAATAAAATATTCACCTTGTAAAGATATCAGGTAAACCTTAAAGTGCAGAAAAAAAATCCACCGTTCCCAGTTACCATAACCGTTACTCCCAGTCAAGAGGACAACAAGCCACATTAAATGACAGGAATTTTGGCGCTGAAAAGTACTAACGCAACCAAAATTCCGGAAAGTTTAATAAAATTGTATTGCTGATATCTCAATCGTAGCCCCACCATTAAAAGGCTAAACCAAAATAAAAATTACTATATACAACTTCAAGCTTGCTTGATTCGTGACACAACCGTAGAAAACATGAATCTAATGCACTTTGGCAGTTTTATCAAAAGCAAGCTATTTTCCCCTCAGCTCAGCAGCCAATTGCATTGAGAATGAGAAGTATCTTTAAATAACAGGAATTTTGGTGTTGAAAAGTACTAACACAACCAAAATTCCGGAAAGTTTAATAAACTCATATCGCTGATATTTTATAATCGTAACCCCACCATGAAAAGGCTAAACCAAAATAAAAATTACTATATACAACTTCTAGCTTGCTTGGTTCGTGACGCAACCACAATAACATGAATTAAATGCGCTTTGGCGCGCTTTTATCAAAAGCAAGCCATGTTTCCCGCAGCGGTTTGCATTGAGAATTAGAAATATCTTAAATAAGCATACACTTCATATTTCACAAAACGCCTTCACAATCACAAGAAAATTATTATTCTGAAGTTACTAACAACCTACTAAAGGTAATACACAACTACCAGTCTACCGCCGCTGTATCATTTCACACAAAGGAGCAGACCAGTATAAGTCAATAAACAACAAGTTATGCAGAGTGGAAGTGTGGAACTAAGAAAGAAACACATCAGAGCTAAGATATGTGCATGGGGAAATTGCAAACTGCAAACCAAAACATTGCACATGCATTGATACCCTAAACAAAAAATTCAAAATCTTCCTAACAAAGCCATGATCCCACCCTGCTACAGCCACACAAATTAGTTAGCTCACTTAAAACAAATGCAACTCAAAAAGACAAAGAAAGTAAACTTTATACACCAACATCCAATCCTATAATTAAAAAATACCACTTTCTTAACACAAATTCAAACCTTGCAAGAAAACACAAAATCCAAGTTCAGACATCAGAAACAGTACTGAATTAGCTCAAACAGCTTTAATCACAGTAACAAGAACTCACCCTACTCTCACCGCAGGTGCCGGCAGCGGAGGAACCGGCTTTACAACCACCGACGGCTGTGCCACAATCTGTGGCTGCGCCGCTATCACCGGAGCCACAATCTGCTGCTG
>JASCZI010090717.1:38470-57626 GCA_036250425.1 Stylosanthes scabra
AGCCCCTACTTGTTTGCAGGAGGAGGGGGCATATTTCAGCCGTAGCACTTTACTGGGGAGGGTTGCGACGAAATTTAAACCGGCGAATGTGCAGGAGGACTATCAACGTTAAAAATTTCATCGACAATTCCCCATTATTAATTGCATATTCCGCTCATTCCCATGGATATCATCGGAGACATTCCCATGTCATTCCCTGTTGTTAAATTATTTTAATAAACAAAAAAGGATTCATCATGACATAGTTTCTTAGCAAATCCTCATGTTCAACACAATCCAAATATTTAATATACATTGCATACACATGTTAACTAAATTTTTTTTATCGTTTAAAAAACAAAGCTGCAAGCAATTATGGCGCATTAGGGTTTATGCCATATCCTACATAACATGCTATAATCATAATCAATGCTACTTCCATATTAAAACATTTCAAAAAAACACCTAATACTCAAATAATCACCTAATAATCAATTTAACATCACATAAAGCACTAAACAATATCTAACTAATGTAATATCACTAACCTGAAATTCTTCTGCCCCCACGATATGGTGATGCTCGTCCAGCCTATTGATGTCTGGATCTCGTATCATTTGAACCCTTCCTTGACCCGCCATCTTGCTCTCTCCAAAAAAATTTTTTTTTTTAAAAACTAACAACCTACTTCTCACCAAAGAATACACAATAGGGGAAATAGAAGGGGAATGAGGCGCTGAAGAGTGAGTGACGCTGCATCATATATAGGCATTCTGCCGAGCCAGTGCCGCCAGATTAACTGGTGTCACCAAAACAAACCAATGCTGCCATATTTCCTAGTGGCATTCTATTGGCCTAGTGCCGCCAGAAGAACCAGTGGCATCCAATCACACCAGTCCCACCAATGAACCTAGCGACACCCCCTCTCCCTCGAATGACGAAATGTACTGACAACGGAGCAGGGGTGACGCTGCAAAACCTGGCGGCATTGGTTCAACACCTTCACGCCAATTAACCTAGCGGCATTACTAATGGCGCACAAAAAAATAAATATGCATAGAATGATTTATTTGGGAAAATAACAATGAAATTTTATTTACATAAGAGTCAACGCAAATATAATGGTGTAGTGTAGAAAAAGGAAAAAAATTAAATATGAGATCTTATTACTATAAGTTTGTAAGAGTACGCTTGAAAGATATTAAAAGACTAAAAAAAAAACACTAAAAGTAAAATATTTGAATTTAACATAAAAATGTTGAGAATCTTGATAACAAATAATTTGATAAACAATAAACACCAACCGCCACACAAAAAAAATACCAACAATACCTTCTTCTCCTTAAAAAATTGATCATTCGACGCTATGTTTATCAACACATTATCCTGTAATTGCCGCAAACAAAAGGATTAAAAAGCGAAAAATCGACAATGGCATTCATATACCCATTTTCATTTTCAGTTCTTACTCTTAAACACTTTCCAAATTCTAACATTTGTGCTATTCATTTTCAAAGCGAGCCAACTTTAGCTTCTAGAGCTTCCACATGGGTTACGTGGTGGTCAAGCAAGAGGTGATGTTTGTGATGCCGATGAGAGAACATTTGGGGGAGGAGGAGGAAGATTGACTCAACGAGTCGGATCAACAAATTGAATAAGTCGAGGATGACCAATGAGTCCTTCAGCTTCAACCTCGATAGGAAATTTGCAAAAGCACGTCAAAGGTGAGTAAGTGATGATGAAGTGAAGGTTTTCGGCAGTACCAACGACGACAAAGTAAAAGAAGTTGTGAAGAAGTTGTGATTAATAAAGGAGATAAATTGAGATTCGGAGAAGGTGACTCAAACATGTCTTTGAAACGGAACCAAACAAATCATCTAAGAAAATATATATACAAATCATCTGAAAATTCATATATAAGTCATCCAAAATATATACAAAATTATTGGATGATATTAATTAAATACTGTTAAAATCGAGTCACTTAACGAATATCCAGAGAATTTTGGATAGTGTATTGAGCCTTAATGATCGAAGTAAGAAGATATACCTTCGGGTAGTCAAACTCTTCGGCATTACCGAGAGCTATCACGAAGAAGGAGATTAATGTGTGTCTGAATAGCCCTAAAAATCCAGAATTAGGATTATGGGGTGTATGGTTAAAAAATACGTACCTTGAGGAGGTGTTGCCCCCTACTTATATAGCTTTAGGTGGTTGAAATCCTTGTGCGATCTGTTGGAATTTGTATTATATCTTTTGAAATTCAGTTTGATTTTGCCTCTGCGTGCCCTTTGTTTGTGGTCATACTCAAGGTGTATTATTGGATCTTGGGATCCGGTCCGTAATAAATACTTATTTATACATTAAAAATAAATTAACCAAATAAGTAGAATAATAAACATATAATCTATAATAAAAAAATTTATATTAGTATAGTAGATGATTATACGTGTTTAACTTTGAGACAGAACTTAATTATTACATTTGTAAAGTCTCATATCAATTAGAGTGTGGAACAAAGTATGTTTTATAAAGAAGTGAATATCTTTTTTTTATGAACACGTTTTAATAGGTGAGTGTGGAGAATTTCGCCATCATTTTTGCCATAAAAATAAATCAGTGCGTTCGGATGAGTTTGAGAAATGTAAAATTCCACATCAGTTAAAGAGAGAAACAAGACATGCCTTATAAGAATATGTATGTTTCTTTCTTGTGGACGCATTTTCATGAGTGAGAGTGGGGTTTTGTTGTCATCTCTACCACCGAAAACAAAACCATGCGCCAAAAAGAATGTGACCGAAGGGTCGACCTCCCTACTTGACAAAACAGATAATATTCAAAAGCAGATAATATTCACAAACAGACACAATTATTCGAGTTTTGGATAGATATAAGTGCAGTTAGTAATATAGTTTGATACTACTTTATTAATTTCAACTTAGACTTTTATCTACTCTACTCTAATAACACTGATTAACATTAAAATACTCCATTCTTACTATCTCATCTCAACCAAGTGATCAACATTTTTATATTCAGTTAATGATGGAACTATTACCCGAAGGATAAGTTGTTCCTCAAATTTGTTACTGAATTTTTTTTTTTCAATCAAATTAATCCTAAAAAATTATAAATTAATCATATTTCTTCTAATAATCTATTAATAATTTTTATTAACAATTATCTATATAAAATATTAAATGGCATATCAACACCTTAAAAACAACATTAATTTAATTTTAAAGAATTATTTGGGTTAATATAACACAACTTTATATAATTACTATAATCTATAAATATAGAGGTTCAAGAACTATTCTCATTTTTCATGCAAAATGATGTCATTTTCTCCTAAATAATTATTATGAATAAAAATAACATTATTTTTAGGGTACTAACATTTTCACTTAATGTTCTACGTGACTAATAGTAAAAAAAAAAAATTAATGGAGTGATAAAAGATTAATATAAAGAATTTTTAATATTTTGGGACTAATTTCATTTATATATTTTTTAAAAATGAATTTAATAATGAAACATCTTTCCCGACTAATTTAACAGTTACACATTTTTAAATTACTAGCTACCTACACTTCTCTTCCACTTGCAAATAATTATGCAATTTAGGACTACCTGCTCATGAGACAAGATAAAACAAAATCGTTCACATGCATTGAAATAAATCCAAAATATTATAAAAAATAAATATAAATATTTAACCATCTGAATCTATTATTATCTATTATATTAAAATTAGATTAGATTTTTACACTAAACCCTGATGGAGTTGGCGTGATATTAATATTATTAAAAATATTTTTTAATTTATTTCTTTTAATTTATTAAACAAAATCAATTATTATAATAATAATTATTTATATTAATTAATTGATTTGATTAATTCATAAAATAATAAAAATATTAAAATAATAGATCAATGAATAAAAAAGACAATTGATTAAGAGTTTAATTTTGATACACTAAAAACGTAAAACTAAACCGAAAATTTCTAAGAGTTTGATTTTTCATTTTTCTACAAAGATGTTCTTGAATGTGAAATAAAATAAATGATCGATGTTAGTAATAATTAATTTTGTTTTGGGAGTTATTATTTATTACAATATAAAAGGAAAGAGAAAGCATAGACAACTAATAATTTTTTAATCAACAAATCAATAAATCAACTAATAAAAAATAGAACATTCAAAACCATTGTTTATAGAACATCCAAAATGGAAGTCATAGAACATCCAAAACCTAAAGTAACTATCAGCCAATTTTATAATTTTTTCTCCGAAACCTAGAAATAGAACATATGAAATCTAAAGAAATAGAATATCCAATTTAAATTGTTGGCTAAATTTTTATTTATGAAGCACGAACACTGACACGGACACGAGACACGACACGACACGCGACACGGCGACACACCAATCTCAATTTTTCATATGATACGGGGACACGACATATATATAAAATATAATATATTTTTCACAAAATTATAATAATATCTTGATATTTTATTTATTTTAAAATTTAAAATATTATTTTTAAGTATTTTTAATGTCTTTTTTAAATATATAAAATATTTAAGATAACTTTTAGTTTTAAGAAATAGTAATATTTACTATTTTTAAACTCATCTTAAGGATATAAGTTAAGAATAAAGCTGGACACACGGATTTATGATGATATTTTGGAGTGTCAAATGCGGCCGAAAAGACATTTTTTGTTTTTTTAGGGACACGGATGAGATATGGAAGACACGCATATCAGACGAGTATCAATAAGTGTCGTGTCCAAAACGTATCCGACACGTGAACACACTAATTCGATGAAGTGTCCATGCTTCATGGATTTTTATTGATTACCTATCCTTATTGTTTTGAAAAATGGTTTCATATTTTGTTGCTCCGGGGAATTGTAGTGGGCAAGCTAACTAAATGAAAAAAGGAAACCAGTAGGGTTGGCCCATTGGCACTAGTCCTAATCACGTCCAAAAAATAAAGGAGTGAAGCTATACCAAGAAAAAAAAATGAAGGTGTAATAATTGTGTAAAGACTAACTCCTCAGACCTCAGTACATCACCTCCACGGCTTCACAACCCTGCTGCCGCCGCCCGTGCCGTCGTGGTGCCTCGGCCGCCTGCGTCTTCGCCGTGTCTTCGTCACCGCGTCCGTGCTGCTCTGCCGTGTCGTCGCCCGTTTTGTCGTTCGGTGAGCTTCGTGTCGCATACGCCTGCCGCCGCACAAGATATTATTGAACTATAGATATATTATTTTAGATTAGTTTTTTTATGCATTGAGATTTTTCATAAATTATAATTTTATTTATTTAATACCGGTTTGATGACCGGTACGGTTTTTACAACTATGCTCACAATCCTTTCATCTTCCCGCTAATCTTCTACTCCACAACAGAATCATCTCTCTTTCTCGTCGACAACAAGTTTGACAGCTGAAGGAAGGAGCCACTGCCACCGCAGCATTGCAGAGTTCGAGATTTTAGAGGATGAAGATGACTCAGAGACCTGAAACTGGTGCCAGTTCTCCTTCTTCTCTGTTTTCCCCATCATCATAGCAGTAGCTACCATTGGCTAACGATAGCAGCTAATGAATATGTGTGTTTTTTAAGCTTGGTTATTATTATTATTATTAAACTTTCTATTCTTTGTAGGGAAGAAGAAGAAGTCATCCAAACAGAACCCTAATAATACGACTATGAATATTCTGCAGACTGATTCACCTACTTCCAACCTTAAAAGGTAGTAATAATGTGTGTTCTATAAAAATTTATTCACTTTATTCTAAAGTCATGGTGTTAATTATTAAATTGGTCCATGCTAATTTACTATCTTATTTCAATGATCAAGTACTTAATCATGTTTATGTAACATTGGTTTTTTGTTTGGGATACTTTTATTTTTTTAGAAAAAGGTTTAAATATTTTTTTTTGTTGCTTTACCCCTATTTTCAGGAGAAGGACAGAAGGAAAACCTGACAAAAAGAAGAAAGAGGCGGAGCTCCCTGCTTGTCGCAAGCGGAAGGGTGATCATGGTGATGAAGAAGGTTTGATTCTGCATTATTTAAAATTATATGATTATGTGGAAGGCAAGAACTTTGAGAGGAGTAGAAAATAGAAGGATTTGTTTTAGTTTTGTTATTAGGGTCTTTACATTTTGTTTTCTGCATTCACCCTCTGATTTTCAGTACCATTAGATGGTTATTTAATTTCGGGTTATCATTTACTGATGTTCATATTCTTTACTGTCTTAGATTTTAATGATGATTCTCCTAGAAACAGTGATGGGGAAAGGATGTTGCAAGATTCTGATGATAATGATTCTCCGTCAGCAGAAGGCTCTGAGACCGAATATGATGCTGAGTCTTCTCAGTCTGATGAAGAGGATGTTGGAATTGATGGTCAACCAGATTCTGAGGATTCAGGGCATTTGAGGTTTGTTAACTTCAAATATTTTTTTCATTCTCAATTTCATTTTTATTTTCTAAATAAAATATAGGTGTGGAATGGGGATGGAGAAAGAAAAATATTATCAGAGTAAGATCAATGTCATGATTTTCTGCAATGAATCTGAAATTGTACCGACTATTTATTTGTTTGTCCATTATACTTTGCTCAAATAATTTTCCTGATTTTTTCATTCTTTTTATCCTATAGTCTGACTCCGACATTATTTTGTGCTTGAAGCTCTTTTAATCGACATTTGGAACATAATTTAACAAAAGAAGAGATAGACAACCAAAAGGGTTCCAAGTTTAACTGGGTGGCACCAGCAATTGGCATGTCGGGTTGCAAATGGACAGGAACTGGAAAAAATATTTTGGAGGTATTTCATGCTTTTTATTTTTATTTTTTACTGTTGGCATATCTAAGATTGTAATAAAGTGATGGGAAATAGTTATAGTTTAACATTAGCAGCTGGGCCATAGAATTCATTCCTTTTGCCTTCTTGTCCTGAATGCTGATACTTTGTTCCTGTTATGGTTGTTTCTTGTTAAAAATAGATAATGCTATACATTAGTTGGGAAACATAATTAGATATTACAGCATTGATGTCAATTTCAATGCTCATCGCCTATGCTTTGAAGTAGTAGAACTAGTTGATTTATTGTTTGCATTCTAATCATTTTGTTGGTACGGCTATGTTTTGAGTTGATGTTAAACTATGCAGTATTTCTTTTGATTTAGATGAAATCAACATTCGAATGCTTTCCTTTATTGTTATTTTTTTCCTTGTCATTGACACTGTCCATTGCTTTTCTGCAAGTTTTTGTTCTGTGAATCTTAGTCTTTGTACTAAAAATTGAAGGAGAATTGTTTCTGGCAACGTAATGGTTAAAAACATTATTTTCAATACTGCATAGTTTCTCTTTTAGGATTATGGGTTATACATTTTTGTCTCTTGGTTTCTCTTTTAGGATTTAAACTCCAATTCTTTTGATGGCCTGACACCAAAGTTGTATGAGCACTGGATGGATGTCTACAATACATCTGGAGGCAATGATTTGAATTCACCTATTCAAAAGATATTTTTCTCCCTCTGTAAGTTCGTTTTCCAATATGATGAGTAAATCATGTTCTAGTCTCATTATTTGCATCTAGCATAATAACTATCCTTGATTGTCCTGAAACTAGAAGGTTCTTTAAACAGTATCTTCCATAATTCCATTTTTTAGAAGACTTACAAATCTTCTATTTCATGTAAAATTTTCTGAGCTGATAAGGGGTTGTATTGGCTGTATTGGAGAATAGCAATAAGCCAAATGAAGAAAAACAACACTTTGGATCATAATCCGCTCTTTTGGTAATTTAACTTCTTAATGCTCGACAGGAGAGAATGTAAACCACCTTTTATGTCTGTGCAGTATTCATGTGGTACACTGGAGTCAATATAGATACAGCAGTAGGACTTAAATTTTTTCTAGCTAGAATGGGTAAACTATTTTTTTCCGCAAACTTTTAGAATAAATATATCACCGTTGTCCCTAACGTTCTTTTGTCCTATTTGTGCCCTGAATGTTTTAGAAGTCACTCATTGTTATCTTTACTTAATCAAAATTCAATCATGGATGGTGTATATCTTTTCCAGCCCTAAGGTTTTCTGCAATTTGGTAAAAAGGACCTGGTTTTACATGGACACATGAACACAATGATGATGGGAATAGAACTATATCTTCAATCTTTATAATTTCATTTCTCTTATAATCATGGGGATATCATTTTTGAAATGTAGGCACAAATTAAAAAAAAAAAGAAATTGTTGATACTTATTGTTTGGGACCAAAATGGTACTTTGCCCTTCTTGAACTTGAGAGGTGAGAAAAAGAAAGCCTTGAGGCACAGAAGGTTCAAAAGTATATATTTGTTGTTTGGTATGATAAATTGATAATTGAAACCACAATATGCTGCTGCTTATTCTCACTAAATCACTTTTAGTGTATTTTAAAATCCTCTCTCTTAGTAGTTATCTAAGTTACATGCTTAAGCACTTTGATTAAATTATCATTATTATATAAGTTTTCCGGGTTTCTACTCTCATTGAGGATGCTTGGGTCCTTTTTGCATAAGGTTGTATTGTATATTCCCAACTTTGATTTTATTTCATTTATTTATTTTTTCTTCCATCATTATAATGGTATTGCCTTCATGTTGACATGGTTCCAGGCAGCAGTTACTGGGACATTCTTCACTGTAATAAGAAACCATTCTATCTCAAAGCTCTCGATGATACAAGCATCATGGATGCATACGTAATGCACTCTGTAAGTAAATTTCCCTGTCATTCTATATAAGATTATAGTTTTTGTCAAAATCTTTTGCATGGTGGCAATGTATATTACATATTACACACCCATGCCCACTCCATATTGATAACAGTTGATGTAATGGCTATATGCACAGCTCAATCATGTGTTCAGAACTAGAGATTTTGTGAAAAAGAATGATGCAAAATTATCCAGGGCTGGAGAGAGTGCTGGTAGTGACAAATTTCGAGATCAAGGTTTTACTCGTCCCAAGGTAAAGGACCATTAATCATTTCTATAATGGGTTTCTTATTATAATTGAATTTGTCACTTGTCTAATTAGTGTTTTGCTATACTTGTTCTAAACTGCATCTTATTATTTAAATTAATTAGTAGATTTGGTATTTTGGCATTGTTCTTTTTATTGCTTAATCATGTTCAATTGGTAAACTTAGTATAACCTAGAAATGCATGTACTCTTAGAATAATCTTGAGCATAAAAGATAGAGATCTTCTCGTGTTAGTTTGTTATGTTTTAAACAAAGTATATGATCCTTTATCTACTTGTGCTCCAGGTTTTAATTTTATTGCCATTGGCAAGCATCTTGCATCGTGTTGTGAAGAGGCTTATACAGCTTACACCTTCAGCTCACAAGGTGCTTTTATATCTACCTCCCTAGTTGATTTCTCTTTCTTTGCAGTAAATCTATCTAACCATGGTATTGACCCATGAACATGAGTAAATGACCGAATTATCAGTGCACATCTAGACTCTAAGGAGTTGCCTTAACTCTTAAATGGACATTTGAGTTGATCGTCCTGCAGAGGATAGTTTTGAGGCATACTCATTACTGATAAGAGTGTAATGCAAAAAAATTCTTCAAATGTCCTTATTTGTGCATGCTATTGTGATACAAGTTACAAGATGCCTTATTCTTGTTTCTCTGTTGGTTTGCTTCTATACTGCACTAGAAAAAAAATATTATTAAGAAAAGGTGGATAGGATTGATTTCTAAATTAAGCAGCAAATAGGGAAAAAGAATGATGAGTTCAAACCATAATAGCCCTTCTCACAGTCACAAAAAGTAGATACAATATTCAGCTTTTGTATGAGAATTTGTGAATACTTAAGTTTTTTTTACTACTTGGGTATCTTATAGTAAGAGTTGGGATATATAGATGAACTCCCCCATCAGACTCTTTTTAAGTCTTATTCTTTCTCTATTTCTCTTATGATTTGGACCTTTCCTTTCTGTTTCATGATTGTGATCCCTCCATTGGGCGGAGTTAATGTTCTGCATGTGTTGGGAAAATATCATTTAAATATTTGGCTTATGTTTTGTGTTTTCCTTTTATATTTGCTGGTTTCTCTCTGTACAATTTGGTTTTCCTTTTAGTTTATTAGTTTTTTCTCAAAAGATCTCGTTAACTGTAGGAAACTATGGTTTCACACTGTTGATGGTTATCATACATCATTAGTTTCTTTCTTCTGTTTAGGTTGGTTTCAGTAATTAGGTACATCATGGACTCCCCTCGGCCAATCGTCACTCGACAGATAGGCTTCTTCTGTTATTTGTACCATTCTTTCAGATCTTGGAAAATTGTGTGCCTCCTTGATTAAAAGAAATACAAGGTTCTGTAAAAGGAAGGGCCCTTCTTTTCTAAATGCAATGGATATTATCAAATCTAAATGCTAGTGAAATTCCTAGATCATTAGTGGATCGATGTCTACAAATGACCCATTATTTAACCTTGTTAGGCTGAAATGATGCTAGTACATGTAACTTTCTGCTCTAGTTTGTGATAACTGACTCATTGTTGCAAGTGTTGCTTATTAGTATTATGCGTCTTATTTTGTTACATTTTTTGTTGAGCACGATAGACAATTCTGTTGTGATATTTTTTTTTTCTTTTTTATTCTCAGGTTAATGTTGAGCATATGGATCGTTTTTTAACTAAATTTGGAAGTGAAGAATATGGGGGAAATGAGGAAAATGACCATGATTCTGAAAATAAGAAACCTCCAAAAGCATCCAAACCATCTGACTATGAAGTACTTTTTGGTGGCAATAATGAGGATGACTTTATGATCGGCATAAAATTTACTAAGTAATAAATTGCATTGCTATGGTGATTCCGATTATTTATTTTCTATCCTTTCCCATGACATGCTACGCAATAGTCCACTATCTGTATTTGTTAATATATTTTATTATTATGAATTAATTTTATTATTCATAAAATTCCTTGCAGGAAAACAATCAAGTTGTTCAGCGATTTCCATACCTCAGACATCATTGTTGCTTCAGCGCTTTCCTTGGTTAATGTAAGTCAGCAAGTGGGCTTTTTTTAATGAAAAAAAATTATTCTTAGGTGTTCTTATTCATATTTGGCTCCTAGATTTCATTTTGCTTACTTTAGATTATATTAACACTTGTGATTTTTCTGTCCAATTGTCCCCACAAGCTAAGATATCCTTTGAAAAGAAAAAATAGTCTGGAAACAGAAATTTTGATCAACAAGGCAAGAAATGTAATGAGCATATAATAACTGCGCTATGTATTGTAATGAATTTTTTCACTAAAATTTACCAAATGCTATTTCTTGCGTTATTTGTTTATGGAGAGTTTTGTTCTCGTGCTGGAACCATTGCCAGGTCACCATCAACACATCTTACATTATCAAAATCAGATGTCATGTGTTAAGGTGAATGGTGCTTGAAAACAGTCTGGATTGGATATATATATATATATATATATATATATATATATATTTGGTGAGTTACAGTGATGGAAGTGACTATGCCAAACAAGTTTCTAGGTCTGAATTTGTAGGAGTCAATTTTCTTCACTTTGGGCTTTATATAGCCTTTGGATTTAACAATTGTAGTCCTAAACCTTCTCTAGGATAAGTGAAAGGTATTCAATATTGTATTGGGGGGCCAATAATCTTGGAGCAATAAGCGAAGTATTAAGGAAAATGAGAGGAAACAAGAATAAATCAGCTTATTCTGGTATATGTTGCTAGTTCATGTAGACTTTGATAGGATAAGGAAAATTTTTAACATATATTCACCTTTCTTGAATGATACTAGACTCGGATATGTAAATTTTCTATTTTTTGGACACAGCCTGCATACAAAACATACATGACTTCCCCCTATATGTTCTCTAATAATCTTTGTTATTTTTGTATAAGTTTTTAATTTGAAGGTCTGTAACATGTAACTGTAAAAAAGGTTTCCCTCAGTTTGGCTTCCAACTTAAAAAAACTTATACTTGACATATTTTAAATTGATTTGGATTTTTCTTAATATCCTTATGGCTTGTGCCTGACATCAGTGTTGTGAATGTTAGAAAATTGAAGAGGCTGGGAGTAACAAGGAAAAAGATGTAGATTTTCTTTCATCCATTGAGGTAAGTGGCTCTACTTATTATTGTTTGACCATGCTTTATAAATTCTATTTGAATAATTAGTTACCCTCTTTGTCGATCATTGGATCATATAGTTTGAAGTTGACAAAGTATATTTTGTTATTTTTGAGCAGGTTCTGATTATTGACCATGCCGATGTAATAGCAATGCAGGTTTGTTGTATCTTTTATGTTTCTTTAAATTATAATATTAAATTGAAGGTCACTATAAGTTCGGCAAGAATATAAACTTTGGCTATGATTTTTGAAATTTCCCAGAATTGGTCTCATGTTCATACAGTTATTGACCACTTGAACCGTTTGCCATCAAAGCAGCCTGGGACAGATGTTATGCGAATTAGACCATGGTACATTTTATGTTTGGTTTTCTATATTGAAGTTGGTTTTCTTCCTCCTTCTCCCCTTAGATTTTCATTTCTTTCATTTTAGTCGGTTCTTGTTAAATTTGGGGGGCAGTGACTCAGTTTTTATTTCCATTACATTGGAATTTCTGATTATTTCTGTTCCATGAACTGTATTTTGCACTCAGGTTATTGAAAGCTAAGGTGCTAGAAATGAGATGCATTTCTGGTTTTTTCTACCCTAGAATCTTGATATCTAAGTTTTTCTTGTTTAGGTATCTTGATGAAAATGCCAGATTTTACAGGCAAACAATAGTTCTGGGGTTTTATTCAAATCCGGGTAATGAACCTTCCTTCTTTGGTCATGATGTTAAGAACAATCTTGCATTCAAATAGTTTTGTCTTTACCTTCTGTTTAGAAGGATAGATATTATATGTTCAATAGGCCTTTGTATTCATCTTCCTTTTATTCTGTTTGATAAATTGGGAATGTTAGCTTGTTGGAAGATAGAATATTTCATTGTTTCAGTATTTCAATTGGGGATTCATCCATATCCATTCAAAATTTAGATAAAAAATCATCATGATAATCTATTTCCAATTATAAAACATTGTTAAAATTTTTGTGTATTTTCCTTGGCTGAAGGACCAGCTTTGGTTAACTTATGGTAACCTTTGTCGATGCTGTGTTATAGAGTTTGCTACGGAACCCTTTTTCACTAGAGTAATTTACAGCTACTTCATTTCCTTGTTGCAGATATAAACGCTTCATTCAATCATCAGTGCTGTAATTATGAAGGGAAGGTACGCAGAATGTCTGGTTGCACTTTCTATTCTTTTAAATGGGCTCAATGTTTGTGCCCATGATCACTCATAGAGAGTAGGAATTAGGATGCATCATTTCCAAAAGAATTCTCTTGGTAAAATCTCATGTGTTTTGCCATTCTCTTTAAGATGGTTTTTATTTTTCATATATGAACCCTGGGGCATTGTTGATATGCATTGCCTTGTAATGAAATGAGAATCATAAGGTTTTCTTTCTTATTGCTTAAGCACCTTCACCAACCAATTGTGTTTCTTGTCATTCAATATCTGTCGTTTCATTTGATATCTGCAGGTGAAGCTGGTTTGTGATTATAAAGGTGTTTTACACAAAGTGCTGCCTGAAATAAGACAAGTATGCTTTCTCAGTATTACTATCTTAATGTAGTAGTCTAGATGGGAGTGAAACCATTTGGGTGTGGACGCATTCTCGATAGCATAATTGCAATATCATTGCACTTCAATTTCCTTGGATAACTTATTTGATGCATAAAACAATATTCATTGTTGTAATGTTCCTTTAAAAAGTACACGGGAATAAAAACTCATTAGTGATATTGATCTTTTATAAGAGAGCTCATAGTAGACTTTTGAAAAAGCTACCTTCTGCTCCTCTTTGACACAATTTTTGGGACATTGTGGTGAAGATCTTTAAGCGACTTGATTGTTAGAAAGGGGCTTATTTTTTATTAGGCCTTCAGATTACTCTCATTTAAGCTTGTCTCTCTAGCATTCTTCTCTACTTGTCATCTTTGTTCATTTGCTGGTGGTGTGGCCAATACAATTTAAAAAAAAATCCTGAATACTTTAATTGGATGGCTGCCATAGTTAAACCAAGCATACAGTTTAAAATGTCTTGATAAACTTTGTTTTAGGGCAGTTACGATATGTAACGTATGCTCAACTATGTATTCTTGTTATTATTAATTTTGTTTGACATGCTTGTAGTCCTTAATTATTCTTGAGGTATGCGAGTTATCCAATATTATTCCAATTTATCTTGGCTTGTTTTCCCGTGTGCTAATAGTTCTCTTTATCATGTGCCTTGTAGATCTATGAACGATTTCATATAGACTCAATAGTAGATGCTGATGATACGCGCTTTGATTATTTTGTTAAGAAGGTATATGTTTAAGAATTGCATTTTTTGAAATTTTACATGTTGAGTAAAAGTATTTTTGAAGAACTAATTTTCCAAATTTTTTGCTGTGCGACTTGGCTGAAGTAGTATGTCAATGAACATCATTTTGTAACTAACACATGGTCAGTTGAAGTCACAAAAGCTCCTTCCTTAGTTCCTTTTAATAAGCGAACTTGAGTTTGAGTTCTGTGTATGGACCATAGAGTAACTAGCATTGGGAGAGTTATGCTCCTTATCAGATTTCAAATGTCGGAATAGGATCTGATTGGAGGATACCTGTGGTTTCAATTACTAACATGTAACATGAAATTATGAAGTCTCGGAAATTGTTGCCTAAGCAGTTAGACCTATCTGTATCCTGGTTGGCCAATTTTCATCTAGATATTTATGATATACTGAAATATTCGATCCACATCCAATCAATATTTAATCAAAGATTTATAATATTAGCTAATAAAAAGACTACTACATTAAGGTATGCCTCAATGCTTTCCATTTATTGGATATTTGGGTGCACTCTAGTAATCACTTAATGATTTATCTGACTGCTCAATCTCTTTTTTGGTAGATGAGAGAAATACTTTTCTATTTTATGTGTGCTTTTGCTGAGTTTGTTTCCTTATAAATTGTAAGTGAAATGCTTTTGTTTAATTTCTTTATATTAATTCCTTAGGATAGTTTAGAATATATATACATTTTTTGTTATATGCATATTGTAAATAATTTATGACAATTTGTAGTGTTTATATATGATGTCAGTTATTCGTATCTTGCAGGTTTTCCCACGAATCAAAGATTCTGATCAGGTTAGTTTTGTTAGAAGTTCAATTTCTAGTATATATATTTTTTATACTAATTTTGGTTCTGTTGGATGAAATCTTTGATACAGGGAGGCATTATGATATTTACTAGCTCTTACTTTGAATTTATTCAAATCCGAAACTTTTTGAAGTCACAGAATGCTTCATTTTGTCTTCTTGGAGAGTAAGAAGCCCTCTTCTATCTTTACTTTCAAACTTTTGATAAAAATGTAGCTGTCACTTATTGTATGTTCTTGGATTGTTATAGGTATACGACCCAAAGTGATATTTCTCGTGGACGTAATTGGTTCTATGAAGGAAAAAGGAAAATCATGCTTTACACCGAGAGATCTCACTTTTACCACCGATACAAGGTTGTACACAGTTTCTTTTTCTTCCTTTACATTGCTATTTTCTCTAGAATTCAAGAGGATTAGTCTTGACTATTTATTTTTTTTATTTTTAATAGAATTTTTTGTTGGGTTCCTCTTAAGTGAGGCATTTGTAAAGTGATAAAGTGAGATGATAACTCCTTGAGTTGATACCTCTTCAAAGGTTTCTTTTTTGGTTTTTCCAATCATTTAAGTGATCAGTGAAGTTATCTTCCCCAAATCTCGTATGTACTTCCATGCCCATCCCACGTTGCTTCTCTTTGGAAATCTTTGTTTCTCACCTTTCATTTGCCAGTACCTGATCCTTGGGTTCTTCTCTTAAACAACTTCTCTTCACCTTTTGATGTACTTGAAAATCCATAAGGAGCTGTCAAGTACCCTATTTTGGGTGGTCAAACACTCTTTTGGGATAACTTTGCAGTTCGTATAAAATTTCCGGTTGGAATTTCTTAGGAAGAAAAAATTGATATGAAAGTTTGTCATCCCATTCTTATATGTTATAAGGTGTTCTATCGCTTCTTTAAACAATCACTAGCTATAAACTCAGGCTAAAAGTGAAGTCCAAGATGGCAACGACCTAGCCTTGGTGCAATTACATGTTTGATCCATGTCATTGGGATTCAAAGGAGTTTTATATCGGTTGTTTAGCCTAACACAACCCTTCACTTTTATTTGGGCTTGGGACAGGCTATGTAAGAAGTTTGTAATAAGCTCGATATAGGGAGCGTTATACAAAATCTTGACAAACTTGGTTTATTTGTTGATGGCAGATTCGTGGAGTTCAGAACTTAATCATGTATTCACTTCCAGAAAGGAAGGAGCTTTACCCTGAGGTGAGCAGCAGGTTAATCAAGTATTGTTCTTTTTTCCCGCCTTCCAAAGAATTCGTTAAGAAAGGAAATACCGAAATAGTCTGAAATGGGAGTTTAGGATACAAAGAAATTAGAGAAGGAAGAGAAAACAATAAATAACATCGAGTCAACAAACACAGTTTGGAACTATGCTGAAAGAAAGAACATAACTATAAAGTACCTTATTAATTTATTATGTTCTCATTCAGATCAATAGCCTATGCATTTCAGTAATTAGTTCATCACTTCATTGCTTTGTTCTCCTGATACAATTTTAAGTAGGATCTTATTCTCCCATTGTCCTTAAAGGTTGAACACAATATATCTCTTATTTTATTGCTACCCCTTGTGCAGATTGTAAATATGCTTGATGCGTCTGCTGATATGGCATGCACTGTGATGTTTTCTTCCCTCGACAAGTTTCGGGTAATTCTCTCTCTCTCTCTCTCTCTGTCTAGCCTTTCCTCCTGAGATTTCCTCTAACAGCAACATAGTTTAACAATATTATGATATTCTCTTTGGTACGGAAATTACATTTCAGCTGGAAAGAATTGTTGGGACCAGTAATGCAAAAAGGATGGTGAGTGCTGAGAAATCTGTATTTGTTTTCTGCCATTAGAAATCTGTAGTATTCGAAGGCTTTTAAAGCATGCTCTTGAATTTTGAGAAAGATTCTTTGACCAAATGAAGCTGAAAAGGACCTTTTTCCCCCCAATGATGCATTGAGAGGCTATCTCAATTTCAGTTTCAGAACACAAATGAAGGGAAACTCATGCATTGGGTTGAGTCTGTACTATTCTTGCTGTTTTTTGAGTTATTCAGATTGTGAATAGACATAATGAAAAGGAAAGCAGTTTGAGAGGGTTGTAATCTTGTTCATCCTTTTCTTTGGTGCTTATATAATTTTTGTTTTTAGGTTTATTTCAGCTGTTTATTAAATCATAAATTTATTAGAATTTAGGACAATTTTGAACAATCTGTTTTCAGATTTCATTCTTTGAGGGTGTGTTTGGAATCTTGCAGAATTGGAATTGGTTTGATTTGGAAATCAAATCCTTTGTTTGGAATAGATAAGAAAACACAAATTGAATTGATTTGTAAATTTCATGAATTATATATATATATAATTTTTTAAATAAAATGTTCAGCTATTAAAATTATCAAATCCAGAAAAAAATTTGCTATAGTACCCATAAGAGTAATCAAACTTTTTATAGTAAGAAAACTGCAGAATCGTAACTAAATTTAAATGAGTAGTGTTAGCCCGTTAGGTGAAGAAGGCATTATCCAATCAAGTTATCAACTAAGTATCAAGAGTTCATATGTAAATAAGTACAAATGTGAGTTTTATTAAAAATATGTTCAAATCTGTATTGTACTTTACTTTTAATTAATTTAAATTTGTACCGAATAAATTTTCATATCCAACATATCAGCGTTCCTCCATTTTTCTTCATTTTTTTTTTTCGTCATCTTCTCCTACAGTTATTTTTTGGTTTTATTTTTCTGTGTTGGTTTTTTTCTCTATTCACTTTTTCCTTTATTTTTTTCCCTTTCATCTTCCTTGTATGTTCCATTTTATTTTTCACTTTCTCCTGCATTTCCCACCTTTCTCCTTTTTCTCTTTTTTTTTTTTCACAGTTCTATTGTTTATATAGAATTTCTATATATTTTTTTAGATGTTTGCGTTTATTATAAATTTCTTTTACGTTTAACTTTTTGAAGATTTAATTGAAACTTTGTTCTAAATACATTTATTAGTTATTAAGGTAAACAATTAGTTATTAGTCAGTATAAAAAAAAAACTCCGCATTAAAATCAATTAAATATAATTAATCAAATTAATTTTTATTAACTTATTATGTTCTAAATAAGTGTCATGTGTTTAAATTCTATTTTGTGTATGCAATAATCTATTGAGAAACTAATTTCGGTAATACATCATGGTAAAGTCTTGATCATTGACGATGTTAATGCATTCACTTGTTAAGAAAAAAAATAAGGAGGAAACCCTAAGTTACAATTTTTCTCTAAACAATTCTAGAAAGCTATTCACGATCTCTCAGTGTGGCAACATCTTTAATACCGGATCCACTTGATGTGGATATTTGCCCAAAATTCCAAGAACCAAATGATTCTTGTCTCCGTCATCAGGATCAATCTTGAGTCTTAAAGATAGGCTTTTTTATTAGAATACCCCTGTTTTCGAAACTTACTACGAGATTGCCCTTATTTTGAAACTATTTACAAAGCTGCCCCCGTTTTGCCTACGTGACGACACGGTGGCAGCATCTTTTTTTTTTTTTTCTTCAGATGCTGACTAGGAGGCGCGGATGGGGAAGGCGCCTCCTACGTGGAGGCCGCAACAAGGGACGCGCCTCCAACGTGGAAAGCGTGGATTGGGAAGGCGCCTCCCACGTGGCAGGCGCAGGGCGCAAAGGCGCCTCCTGCGTGGCAGGCCCTGACCCTGTAGGCGTCTCTAACACGTGGCACGCACAAATTTGGACTTAATCAACCAATTCCTTGACGAGCACACCAGCCGGATCGGTTACATTCGGTGACACTATCTGGTAGGACAGATGAGGTTTGGCATGTGACCCACGCCGCCTACATTCACAGGTGGGATACGCG
>JASCZI010090717.1:67172-89823 GCA_036250425.1 Stylosanthes scabra
CTTGCGTTGGTATATTGGGAGCTTTATTGATTGGAATCCCTGTTAAAGAAATCTCCGGATGGTATGATTTAAATTTGAATTAACATTATATACTAATTACTAGTCACACACAATGTTAGATAGACTCTTTTATGGACCTTAGGTGGCGGGTGTGTTTCTGGGCATCAATTATTCCTGCTGCCTCACTTGCTCTGGGTATGGTCTTCTGTGCTGAGAGTCCACATTGGTTATACAAGGTTGGCAGCTAATATTAGATGAAATTGTTGAATCCCATGAAATATGTAATGTTAATAATGCAAATTGTTTGTTAAAGGTTACCTCTTATGTTGCCCTTGAATATATGCATGATATTAAGTGAATTTTTTTATTATTTATTTATTTATTCTCTTAAATTTTCGTCAAGAAGTGAAAGCTTGAATATGCCTTCTTGCAAGTTGTAAGTTGTAAGTTGTAACCACAAGGTCACGAAAGGAGCTAGGATACTGTAGTGTTAGTTTAAGTTTGTCGTAAAAACATTGAAGAATATGTGTCCTAGGGTTTGCAGTTCTTGAAAGCTTCTTTTCACTTATTTGCATGTTCTCATTGTTCTATTCAAAAGCTGACTTTATGAGCATCAATATAACATTATCCACAACCACATCTCTTTTAGCCTTGTCAACTTCAGGTATGAAGAAAATAGTATTGATCTTCATAGTTCAGTGAGACAGAAGATCATTTTTTTTTAAAGGGAGACAGAAAATCATTCATTACCTAGTGTTTGTAGTTTTTGAAAATTCCTTTTTGTTTCTGTTCATTGCATGTTCATTCTGGCATCTTTCTGGCTTTCCATATTTCACTTAACACTTGGTTGTTCCTCTCTGTTATTATGTAGCAAGGAAGAATCACTGAAGCAGAAGCCGAGTTTGAGAGGCTTCTGGGTGCTTCAGAAGCAAAATTTGCTATGTCAGAATTATCTAAGGTAGATAGAGGGGATGATGCTGATACTGTGAAGCTCTCAGAATTAGTACGAGGTCGTCATTTTAAAGGTATATCAATTCTCTGGTTTATCTTGGGTTTATAGCTGCCAGTGTACTTGGCATTTTTGTTATTTATCACCAGTTTCTTTAGGTTTCAAAGGTTAATTTTATTCACGAGCTCGTTTTGCAGTTGTTTTTATTGGGTCAACCCTATTTGCTTTACAACAGCTATCTGGTATAAACGCTGTGTTTTATTTCTCTTCAACTGTTTTTAAAAGCGCCGGAGTACCCTCAGGCCTTGCAAATGGCTGCATAGGAATTGCTAATCTGGCAGGTATTATAGATGCTCCTGGTTGTGAAATTATCTACAGTCAATGTGTTGTTTATTCTCAAAGTGCTGATCTTTTTCCTGGCTTTCCTCAGGATCTCTCATTTCAATGGTTTTGATGGATAAGCTAGGAAGGAAGGTTCTACTTTTCTGGAGTTTCTTTAGCATGGTAACTTACTGAGAACATGTTTTAACCCATGATAATATTTCTTTAATATCCCATTCATAAACCGTCATGATATTATGAGTGAATTGGTGCTCGTGGCAATGAAGACGGGGGATTGCATTTATGTGTCATAGTTTCATCAGTTTTGAATAATATAAACCAAGTTGTTTATTATATCTTGCACAGGCTATAGCAATGATGGTTCAAGCCGTAGGAGCAAGTTCAATCGTGTCAAACACAGGAGCTTTGTATTTATCTGTTGGTGGCATGTTACTGTGAGTATCCATTTTCCCTTTCAATTTTCACATCACGATGGATCCTGGTAGAGAAGTTGGCTGCTACTTATGATCTAAACCCTAAACCGTAATTAGATTATAGGTGATATTTCATATGAGAATACTGAGCATGCTCTCTATTCTTAAAATAATTATGACAAATAACCATTGAGGCACTCCTAATCTTAAACTTGATGAGCATATCAGTGTCTACCCAAAATGAGAAGATTTGTCTTAAGTTATTCTTTCTTTCATGCAGATTTGTCTTCACATTTGCTCTTGGGGCTGGTCCAGTTCCAAGTCTTCTCCTACCAGAAATCTTTCCAAGTCGAATCAGAGCCAAAGCCATGGCTTTCTGTATGTCAGTGCATTGGGTAATTTTCTTCAACTTCTTTGATTTATGGTGCCTGCCTTGCCTACTATATACAACAGTATCTATTAAATTGGCTTTACTCTTAATTAGGGACGAATCAAGAAATAGTGGCCAATTTTTTTAACCCCCTTTGTGTGTTGAGCAGGTTATAAATTTCTTTGTTGGGTTACTGTTCTTGCGTTTGCTTGAGAAACTCGGTGCACAGCTGCTTTACTCCATCTTTGCCACCTTCTGCGTGCTAGCAGTAATTTTTGTTAAAAGGAATGTCATTGAAACAAAAGGGAAGTCACTTCATGAAATTGAGATTGCACTTCTTCCACAGGATTAGATCTTCTTCTTACAAGTTACAAAGATCCATTCATTGCTGTAATTTTGCGTAGTTTTGAGCTGTCATAGTTTCAGCTATGAGCAGGTTGCAAAGCAAGAATTGTCCGTTGTTGTAATGTAATATTGAAAACCAAGAGGCCTTATTAGTGAATCATTACCGTAGCAAGTTTTAATTTCGTAGCAGGTTCTGTTTTTGAGGCTTACAAATTTATATCAGTATTCTGTTTGGAGCTGTGGGATCTCTCATTCTAGATCCTTGTGTGTAGAAATCAATTCACCATAAAATAATCCAAGCACGTTGACCAACATGAGAATACAAGAATATCTAATCCTAAGAGAGTGTGTGACTGGACTTAGTATTGTGGTAATTATATGATAATTATAGACTGAAAACTAATTTCTATCAAGTAGGATGACACCATTCTGATAACATTACTTTTCAATTATTAATCATATGTCCACAATACATGCCAAATTGCCAATGTCTACCATTTATTTTCTCTCTAAAGGGAAAAATAAATAATGCATGAACCAAAAATATCTAACATCAGGATTTACAGGTGTCGTTCATCAAAATAGGAAAATACTAATTCAAAGGCACAAACCACAATGGACGGATCCAAGGAATATGGTCCACCTTGAATTCCTTTTCGTATAATATATTTTTTTTACATTAAAAAATAATATTCCAGGTGCATCATATCCTTTCAACACAAGGGAATTGTATTCAGAACCAGCAACAGTTGTGAAATTCAAGGCTCTTCACTAAAGAACTTATCATGAAGGATCTCCATTGCTGTGGTCCTCTTAGCTGGATCATAACAAACAAGTTTTTTTACCATAGACACTTGATCCTTTCCACAATTCTTCATGCACTCTTCAAGACCAATAGGCCTTTCCACATTACCAAACGACATTGTTGCATAATCAGGAAGCTTAGAATAACCAGGCCAAGATTCTCCATCAATGTTCCCCAACACACTAATGATCCTACTCAATTGATCTACATCAGATGTTCCAGGAAACAAAGGCTTCAAGGTTAGCAATTCCGCAAATATACACCCTAATGACCATAGATCAACCCCTAAACCGTAATCCGTGGATCCACAGAGCAATTCAGGAGCCTTATACCAACGAGTTCCAACATGCGATGTGAGGCAACAATCGAGTTCATTCCTCCTTTCTTCCTCCTCTGCTGCTTCAAAAGTTAATGACGCCTTCCAGAGATCGTCATCGCCGTCGTCGGTGTTACTTGATGTGCAAGTTGCAAGACAAGAGGTGTTTCCATCTTGGATGTTTGTGTCCTTATCAGTGTCATATATGGTGTTCCTGGTTTTCATTTCTTCTAGAACTCTGAAATACTCTTCATGATTTACGGTTCCTTGGTCATGAGGAAAAGCCTCTGAAGAAGGATGTTCAATTGATGAGCTCTCCGGAGCTGAAGAAGCATAATCATGCTCATATGGTGGTGGTGGGTTCTCGTCTGTAGAATCCAATCCAGGATCCATAATTATCCTTGCCTGAAAATATGAACCCAAATTACAACATTCAACAAAAGAAAAGAGGCAAAATTATCTAAAAAATATATCAATAATCAGAATCTCAGCAACAATCCTCACTGCCATAGTTGGGTTTACTTTCATTTCCTGTGTCCAACTTAATTTAAAACAATTTTTTTTTTTTAAAAAAAAGAAACTTGTAGCTACAAATCTATAATTGACTAAATGCAACTTTGAGTGGAAAAGAACCTAAATCACAGTTAACCAACCAACCTCTATCTAGTTCATGGATCCCCACAATGAAACATCTAAATCTAACCGAAAGTAAAAATAATCACTTAATTATCAAGTAACTCCAAGTCTCCAACATAGTTACAAAAGGCAAAGTTTTTTATTTTCTATTTTCTTTTTGGGACAACTAAAATAGGCTAAACTTTTTTTTCCCTCCAACGATAATAGATTCACGCACTCCAGATTCGAACTCCCAACACTTTCTTAACATACAGTTGGGTTTACTGTACTTCAACAATGACCATTCATAGATACTTCAACTAATCAGCCAAATTAGATCAACTCATAAACCTTTTATAAACCAAAAGTCAATTCTTTCTTTTCTTTTTAAAACATCAAAATTTGTTTTTCTTTTTTTAAAAAAAAAATCGTTTTAAACCTGTCCAAAATCGGCCAATTTGAGAACTCCATGATCAGAAACCAAGAAATTGGAAGGCTTCAAGTCTCTATGGACAATCATGTTCCTATGGCAAGCATCCACGCCTCTAACCACCTGCATCATCCACTTCTTCACCTCGCCGACATCAAAACCGCCGCCGCCGCCACCAGCTTCCGCGATCACGGCGGCGAGGTCCGTCCTGAAAAACTCGAGCACGATCACGGCGTGTTCATCGTCGTCGATCCAGAAGAACTCATGCATGACGACGACGTTTTCAGAGCCCTGAAGGACCCTGAGAGCTTCGATTTCCCTGAGCGCCGATCGAGCGTCGTGGACCTCCTTCAGCGCCACCGTTAAGTCGTCCGATAGACGGCGTCCACGGTACACGTCAGCATATGCTCCCGAGCCAATCCGTTGGAGGATTTGGTATTTGGCGGTGATTTGTGGTCGGGTGTGGAGGGTCCAGGTGTTGTTCTCCGGCGAGGGTTGAGAGTCCATGGCGGTGAAATGAAAAGGAAGAAGTTGATTGATGAATAAGACACGCTGAGAGTCAGAGGAATGTTTGGCTTCTTCTGCTGCTTTTTTCTTTTTTTGTTTGGGTTTTACGAAGCCTTAACTCATCATTCTCTGAAAATTTCCCCCCAATTGTGCCAACTTATTCATTTCAAAAAGATATTTTTCTATTCTTGATTGTTTTTTTTTTTTTTTAAATTAACCGTTATGTAAAAAATACTAAAAAAACATACAATCGTATACAACATATGAGTGCTGAAGTTCACATCTTTTTTTTATATAAATGAGGTGTACGACAGTAGATTAATTCCATTTCTATTATAAATAAATTAAAAATACGTCTATTTATATACACTGTATATTAATTATTTTTATTCATTTTTTTAATACTTATTTAAGGAGATCAGTGATAAGAATTAAAAAAATTTAGTTATTTTATGTGATAATATGATTATATATTCACATTAAATAATAATTAGTGAGTTTAAATTTAATATAGTAATATGAATTTTACGTGGTTATCTAATAAAACATTGACTAATTCTTATTATACTAACTAACATTTTAATATGAATTTACTTTTAATATAATAAAATATTTACTAATTCTTATTAATTAATTTTGATAAAAGATATTTTTAATTTGTTTTGTGTTAACTTTTTATTCAAATATATTGTATAAAAATAAAAATATTTTTATTTATATATTAATACCTGTAAAGAATAAAATTCAATACGTATAAAATATTTGAGCTTATTTTATTTTAGATCATCTATTGATTTCTTGTCTACTAAAAGAATGAATGTTAGTCTGAAAGGCACATTCCCTGGTCGTTGATAATTTCATAGTTATCCTCTAATGATAATAATTGGTCTCCCAATATTGGCATACAATATCACTATATTAGTCTGATTGGATGGTTAGTTATTAACTCTCTGATTACACTTCATCATAAATTAATAATGTATTTTCAGTTTATGATATGATTATTTTATTTCTAACTGTTCTTACAAGTCTCAACTACAATATAGTCTCAACTACAATATAATTCAGACACCAAAAAAAAACTACAATATAATTCATGTAGATATATGAAGTTTTCTTTAATAAATAAAAATACTTTTTACTATAGATAATAATAAAAATATTTTTTTTTGGTATCATACCATAATTTCTCAGCCATCTCAATTCACTGATTATGGAATTAAAATGATAATTTTCCGTACGAATTCACAACTAAATAATTTATTTTAGAAAATGTTTAGGGTTTAAGATTTAAAAAATGATTAAATATTTTGTGATATCATATATTCTAATATTTTTAATTATAAAATATTTTATAATTAAAATAAACAACTAAAAATACTGAGTGAAACATCTGATATCGCCTTAATTGATAACTTATTTTTGGTATATATAGTTATTTTTTTTACATATCAAAACTATTTTCACTTTCGAAATTCCAATGCATGTGAAGTTACCCACATGGTTTTATTTATGACACAACAACATCATACAATAATTGGCATTGCAACATTAAGTTAAGACTATGTGGGGTCATTTAGACACCTACTAAGCACATCAAACATTAATTTCTTCAAGATACCACCACCACCTCACATGGCCTTCTTGTGGAACTACCACAACCAATTAAATTGTCAATAACACATTTAACATTACTAATAAGTAGTAATAAGTGTTATTTAGAATTTGGATACTTATCAAAGAATTTGAGGTAAATGTCATTGGAGTAAGAGCAGACATCAAATACAAATTTCTGACTATTGAAATTTGGATACGTTATTTAATGATTATGAAATCTTAAATTAATTCTTGACGAAATAAAAAATTTAATAAATTGATTCCTCATAGCATATTATTAAAGGGTAGTCATGATGACGTGTCAGTTTAAGGTTGACGATATATCAATATATTATTCGACACTAAAATTTGACATATTAGATATAAATCGACACATCACCATAATTACTTTTTAATAATATATTACGAGAGTTGATTTGTCAAATTTTCTATTTCATTAAGGATCAATTATAAATTTTATAATAATTAAAGGCCACAATGTCCAAACCCCAAATCATTAGAAATCGAATTGGATGCTTAATTTTGGAGTAATGGATGTTAAACTTTTGTTGAAACTTGCATACTATTACTAACTTAGTATGAATTTCATCGCTCAAATTTTTCTAGCTGAAAATTATTTTTTCTACTATAAATAAATTAAACGTTGACACATAAAACTTTATACAAATAATGCGAAACTGACTTTTTTTTATTTCACTTAAATTTGATAAATATCAAACAGACATTCAATGAAGATAGCTGACACCACTGCATATTATTATGAATCTCAACATCTCATACTCAAAATAAATAAATAAATTTTCAAAAAAAGAAAAAAAAAATTAAATCATACCATTCATCAATTAAGAAGAGTCACAGGTGTTCTTTAACCATTCTCTAAATTTTGCTTCATTCAACAAGAAATGTATGACCCTTAATTCCCCACAAGTATCATATTGTTGCTATTATTGATGCCCCAGAAATAAATATCAGTGAGAGAGAGAGAGAGTTTTTTTTTTTTTTAATAATCTCTCTAGAGTAATGAAACTTGGACCAATAAATTTAAAAAAAAACCGTTCTCTTAGCTGAATGAATTTCGTAATATATAAATACATGCCTAAGTTGTTTGAGAGAATGAAAAATTCCCTCCACTGCCAAAATATATAATAAGGTCCTCCCTTAGAGTGAAATAAATAAAATAACTACTACATCATATCATATGATAATAACTTACATTGGTTACCATAAACAAAAGCATAATAATCATATGTAATAATCAGATGTCAGAAGGATTGAACACACTTTGAACCTTGCTTCAAGCTTTCTTAATTAATCCTCACCAAGAGTAGTGGCTGATTAATGCAATTAATCTTTGTATTAATAAGCAGCACAGCCTCCACACACAATACCCCTGTCAATAATAATAAAATTAAGCACACTTTGTCAAAACCCAATTCCAAAATTATTCATGGAAAATAATTGTTCAACTACTTTTAAAATTTAAACTTTTTTTTACAAATAATTTTCTATTGGAAAAAAAATTTAGACCATGCTAGTTTTGTTAATGTTGTTGCTCTTTTTTAATTTTAACTTCTTTTTTTCAATCTCACCCATCACACACATTATTAAGAAGGCAAGTATTACTATGAAGATGTAAAAATTATCTTCATATGAAGATTTAGTCTTTAAGGCAACACTTTTAAAGAAAATAACATCACTTTTAAAAAAATCGTTTTTATACATACTAAAATCTAACCATTCAATTTATCATCCAATGATTAAAATGAAAATTTTTTATATGAAGATACTTTTAAAATCTCGATTGGAGTATAAGAAAGACAAAGTAATCAAAAGAATTAAAGAATAAAGGAATTGTGTGACAAGGGAAATTTTATGAAATAACCCTAATTTACTCTAATAAAATCTTTTGTAATCATGTTTCAATGCATATGAATAGTTAGAACTGAACAATTATTTCTAAACAGAAGTAGTAATTTGCAAGTTTGACCTATGGTCTAAGCTTTGTTAATGTTTTCTTATTATGTTTAAGATTAGCCTATTTAAGTTATAAAACAGTTCATAATAATAATAATCATTTGTCCAAAATAATATTAACATGCTCCTAGGAAATTCTTTCTCCCTAAAATATCTTATTCTACTATAAAATCCTAATCCTAAAATTAAGTACAAGTGAATTAAATATGAAAAAGTGATAAATGAATGAAAATGGAAGACTTACACAAATGAGCAAGCAGACCTTCTATGCCTTTTCTTCATTGTCATCGTCTCCTTCCTCCTTGGAGGTTGGAGAACAACCTTAATTGCAGTATCAAAAACTGCTTTCACATTCTAAATCATCATTGCAAACAAAATTATTATCAAATTTTGTTTCACAACATCCAATACAATAAACAAATCTTTTACTTTTCTTTTTTATAAAATTTAACTTCATACACAGACAATATAAAAAGAGTTTTATACATGCGTCCAATTATATATCATTATGTCAATTAAATAACTACATTTTATAATCAACTCGTAAATAATTATCCAAAAGAACGAACGTGATTGAATTACCAGAGAAAAATATAAATGCATCAAACTTTAAACCCATTTTCATATTCAAATTATTTCAGTTTTATATATGTACCTATTAAAAAGTAGCAACGATCAATGTAAAATAGTTTTTTTACACGAGCAATTAGTTATTTATCGTCACCTTTAACTAATTTTCAAATTTATTATTTTAAAAGTCATCTATCAACGACTCTAAATCTTAAATCCTAAATTTTTTACATGGTCGTGCATCAAAATTAAACACAAGTAAAAATATCCAGTACCTGTTGAGTCTTGGAACTGCACTCAATATAAGCTGCTGCACCTATTTGTTTCCTCATTTCTTCCCCCTATTAGCAATAATGTACAATGATTGATTAATTAATTAATTTAGAACCTTTCTTTTGCTAAAATAATGCCATAATATTACATAATAGTTAATAATTAATTTCTTCTTTCTTATATGGAAAGAAAATATTAAGAAATAATGAAATAAAAGAAAAAACATAAACCTCTGCAGATGTTATGAAATTAGATCCCATGTGATCAGATAAGTACCCACGATCTTCACGAAGATCTGCAATTTAAATATATAATTTAGTAATTAATGGCATTATTAATTCACTTAAGAAAAATCAGCATAATAACTAAATTATATAAACTCCAAAATTTACCTAATTTTGTACCAACAAGAACAATTGGAACATTAGGTGCAAACCTACGCAATTCAGGCATCCACTGAAACAGAATAAACAATTATGATGAATACAAGAGGGAAAATTTGAAGTGCACAAATACAATGTTGGAAAAACAAAATTAAGTTTAGAAAATAAGGAAAGAAACTTGGAAAACATAAAATACCTTTGGTTTGTGTTTTTATTTTTATTTACATTTTTAGTATTTTTCTTTTTAAAAGAAAATATAGACCAAATACTCCCTGAAATAGTGAAATGTCTTATTCAAGATGAGTTGTCATTATCACACATTTGTTATTCCTAACTACCAAATCAATTAAAAATCAATTAATATAAATAACATCCAATATATAACTAATCATTTTACATTTTTAATTTTTTTACAAAATATATTTTAATGGTTTTCTCTTTTGCATAAGATACCTTCCCACTCTTCCATAGTATTGTTTTTCTCTCCTTTTTAAAAGTAGCTAATTAGCTATCACCATTTGCCAATAGGCAAAAGTCAATATAGGTAATGTAGCAAAATTTGACCATGCATGAATGATGATGCACCAAAATAATGGAACATTAACCGATGATCATCCTCATTGGTTCCTCTTCCCCTGACATCTTATTTGAATCCCGTGACCGTTAATTTATTTTACTTTTTCTCTCTTAAAAAATCTTAAATTCTAAAGAAATAAAGCTTTGTTTAAAGAATAAAACATGTTTCAAACTTAAATCTAAAATCTAAGTATTTGCTATTGTCACCGAGAAAAAGAAAAAGAAAAACCTTTTAGCTCTTCTTGATGTCAAAGGAAAAAGTTATTGATAAAGTAGAAATTTATGTTAATTAATTAAATTTTAATTAATAAAATTATAATTTAATCAAATATATCAAATTACACATGAGACTTTCACTACTAATTTTATGCAAAGACAACTTATGAAAAGTGTCACATAGCAAGATAGGTATTGTTGAATTTAATTTTCAGGCACCGTCAATGTAAAAAAGTTTTACACATACATTTAATGAGATACATTCAATAAAATGTTATCACATCATCAAAAGCAATTAATTTTCAAGCCCACTAATTCTAAAGTCAAATAAATGTATGGATCTAATTGGATGACTGTGTAAAACTCTTTACACCGTCAGTGCATCAAAATTAAACTCTTATTAGAACATTCATTAAATATCATCTAAAAATACTTGGCACACAAAATTTTTTTTTAGAATTAACCATCAATATTACTCTGAATATTTTAAAAAATAAACAAAAATATCTAAAATTTTATTATCAGATAAAAATATTTTTAATTATTCAAAAAGAGATAAAAAATTTTAGTTTTGGATATTTTTATCAAGTTTCACGTGTAATAAAAACATATTTTTGTTAAATTTTTAAAAAGTATTTTTTATCTTTAACAAAATTAAGAATATTTTTATAGAATTCTGAAAATTTTAAGGGCAATTTATGGCATTTGTATGTAGAACCAGACACCAGAGTAACTAAGACTAAATATAGCCATTTTACCGTTGTTCCTTGAATGAAGAAATAATGAAAGGGCCATGAAAGAAGTAAAGGAAAAGAACCTTCTTGAGAACATTTTCATAGCTAGCTCTGCTTATCAATGAGAATGCCAACACAAATATGTCTGCTCCTCTGTAACTCAGTGGCCTCAACCTGCTATAGTCTTCTTGCCCTGATTCACATCACAACACACACTCATTATATATATGTTTATGTTTATATCAACATCCAAAATGTTCAAACTATAGAATAGGAACCAAGTGAGGTACATCCGAAGTATCAAACTCCAGAATTTATAACCGTTTAAAGCAACCTTTTATAGGAATCAACTATTATAAACCCTGGAGTTTTGGTACTTCTGACTTGTTTCCTGTAGAATAAGTACCTGCAGTGTCCCAAAGCCCCAGATTAACAATGCTTCCATCCACAGCTACATTGGCACTAAAATTATCAAATACTGTTGGTATGTAATCCTGCAACAACACCCACATATCATTTCATGTAAAGTTCAAAACTTTATATTATTTGAAGAAAAATTGAAGGAAAAGGGACAAGCTTTGATTGTTACAGTGGGGAACTTGTTGCTGGTGTAGCAAATGAGCATGCAGGTCTTGCCAACAGCACCATCACCAACTGTGACACATTTAATGAACTTTGAAGCACTCATCATTTCCAACAACAACAACAAGAACAAGAAGAAGCTGCTCTTAATTAACACTACAAACACTCTCTCTGTTCTTTCTTAATATAGAAAGAGATGCCCCCCAAATATAAGCTTAGTGCAGAAGCTTCAAAGGGACAAAGTGTGATGAACAAGATATAATCAACAAAGACAAGGGGCTATGCTCTTTCTCTCTCTCTCTCTGGGTTTTGATCTCTGTGTTGCATTAAAGAGTGTGACATTTATATTTGTATATATTTATACTAAAATACACACACAAAGATCCTATTCAATTTTCAAGAAATAAAAAATGTCTGAATAAAAAAGGACTGAATTTATGGACACTGGTTAAGATTTAAGAAAATTATTTTTAAAAAATTAAAAGTAAAAAGTAAAAATATTCTATTTTTTAATATATCTATCCTTATTTATTTAATAATTCTCTGTAAATAACTTGAATAAATATGTTTTTTTTTGTGTCTTCTTGAAGAAATATGTATGTTTATTGTTTAGAGTATTTTTTTAGTAAAATTGTTTTAAAATATTAATTGCAAAAAATATTCAAAATCTAACTACTTATATAAAGACGTTTTCATGTGAAAAAAAAATGATCTGATATAATTAATAGAATTATTTAGTATAATATGACTCAATATCTTAACTATCATTTTTATATGAAGTTAGTTTTATATAAATAATTATTTATATTTAAAATAATTAAATTATATTAATCTTAGATATTTTTTTCATTGAATTAAATATTTATTATACATATTAACTAACTATTTTCAAATTAATGAAACTGTTTGTGTTATATGAAAAATAAAAATGAGTTGTAAGTATCATTTAACAGATAGATTACTTGTTTAGAGAGAGAGAAAGAAAGAAGTTGGAAATAGAAATAAGAAATCAATATTTGCAGAGAGTGATGAATTGTAGTCAAATGTTGTTGTTGTTGGTGCACTTTTTCGTCCCACTCAATAAAATTCAAATCCAACAGAAATTTTTTTGAAACAACACAAAGAAATGGGACCCTTTTCTCAAACGGCACCATGGCAAATATATTATCATATCTAAACCTCTTTCTTAGCTTTCATGGTTGGTTCCAACTACAGCTCACTAATCACTATTACTATTAAGTAACTATTATTTGCTCCAACTTTGTTCCATTAACACTGAAAATTCAAATTTAGATTTTTTAATTCCTTTTAATTTTCTTAAAAGGGCTCATTATACAGTTGTACTTGTTTCTATATAGAATATACTGCTGTAATTCTACAATAATGAATATGAATAATGAATAATACATATAATAAAACAAATACATCTATCCAACATAACTCATTTTGATTACACTATTGACTATTTGATCTCTAAAACAATGCTTTGCCTTAAACTTATACTGAATATGCTATTTTTTAGATAATTCTTTTGTATTTGAATTTTTGCGTATGTATTTTTTAAGAAAGTCTTATGCTGAATTTTTTTTTTCATAAAATTCTAATACTATATGCTAAAACTATTTTTCTAAAAAAATGAAGTTAATAGAAAGAGGTAAATAAATAAGGAAAAATATAGGTAATTAATATTTTTCTAACCAACAAATCAGCCAACAAAAAATTAGAACATCCATAACCTTTTTTATAGAACGTCCACGATGAAAATCATAGAATATCCGAAACCTAAAGCAACTATTAACTAACTTTGTATTTTTTTAGAAACAGAATATGTGAAACCTAAAAAATAAAACATTTAATTTAAAATATTAGTTGATATTTGACTGAATTTTTATTGGTTACCTAACATTCTTGAATAAATAATTATACAAAGATATTCAATTTTTTTATAGGAAAAGTATAGGTAACTCAATATTTTTCTAACCCATTAATCAACCAATAAAAATAGAACATCCGTAACTATCGGTTATAAAACGTCAACGATGAAAGTCAGTAGAACATCTATAACTATTTTAGAAATAAAACATCTGAAACCTAAAACAACTAACAATAGAAACAAAACATATGAAATCTAAAGAAACAGAACATCCAAAATCTAAAAAAAAAAATATCCTATTTAAATTATTAACTTATATTAACTGAATTTTTGTTGATTACTGAATTTTTGTTGATTACCTAATTATTTTTCCTATAATCAATTTTAATTTGTCTTAACCTTTCAAAATTGGATTTGGAGAAAAATATATGACTGTTTATTTATTTTTTTGTTTTCATAAGTATTCAATCTCAACATATTTGAATTGCAAAAAAAAGAAGAAAAACTCAACATATTTGAATTGTGGAGAAAATATAAAATCAACAAACCAAACCGACCACGACGACGATAATAATAATAATAATAATAATAATAATAATAATATACTACAATCCCATCAACTAAAACCTTTCACTCTATTTCTTAATTATAGCACAAATCTCACTGACATCATTAATTAATTCTCCTTGATGTTTAAACTAATTTCTATAAAGAAAAGACACAATTAATTAACTCATAACTATCTGATACATACATTAGGGGTGGATCTAATTAACTCACAACTAACTATCAATCTATCATTACTCATTTGTAATAAATACTTTGTTTAATTAACCATCTAATCAACAATTAGATGCTTTTGTCTTTCTTAAATTCTGAAAAAACTTAATAATTATTGGGATAAATAATTTTAACAACTACCACCTAACATACATTATGCTTAAATTATGTATCTTATCCGAAAAATTTTTAGGTGGTGAAAATATCTAGTGATCCATTAAATTTTCAAGTGTTATTTCTAAAATAAAAAAATATAAGTATATATTAGAAATAACCACAGTTACATATTTAGAATTTTTTTTATAATTCTTAAAAATCTACTAGATACTTTCACTGCGGTAGACAAAACCATGTTATCCATGCTTTCTTGCCAATCTCAAATGTTTGATAGTTTGTTTCTTGCAGAAGAATTAGAACCCCATTTTTTGAGACATTTGCATAAAGTTATAAAGAAATTAAAGTATAAAACAAACAGAAAAAATTAAAGAAAGAAAGAAAAAACACATGTCAAATATTTGGGTGTTATATAACCCAAGAAAAAGGCATCTAATAATAAAGGCATTATTTTATAGCTAGTGAGCTTCTTCAAAACTCTTGATATATATTTAGTCCTTAATCAATAATACATCGTTGCCTTAAACAGAGAACAAAAGGAAGAGGACAAAATGCACTATAGAAGGTTAATTTAATTAAAGAAAAAAAAATGGTTTAGAATAATCTGAATATATTAATATTATTGTGTCTGTTGATGAACGTGCAAGTGTAGAAGAATGGGGAGGATGGACCCACATGTGTTATAACTATAACCCTACCATGGATGGATACTTTTTATGAGTGAAGTTGAAAAGCTCACATCACAATGGATTCACAACAAGAGAGATTCAAATGTATTCAACCGTTGAAGTTGAAGTTGTTGTCTAGTCTGATTCTGCACTCACCACTCTGCATGTCTCAGAAATTCAAGGCCAAACAAAGAGTACCTCAAAACGTTAGGTAAGCCCTTCATATCCGCAGATTAATCACATACATATGGAATCCTTTTTTTTTTCCCTTTAATAAAAAATGTTTTTAATATATGTTTAAAATGAGTTAAATTAATCCATAACTTCCTATAGTTTGATAAAATTTTTAATTAGGTTCCTATACTTTTTTCCTTTTAATTAGATCCCTATATTGTTTAAATTTTGTAATTAGGTCCCTGTCGTGATGAAAACGTTAAAATTAACGAAAGATTTCATCTCTAAATTAAAGATATCACAAAAATTAATGGTTAACTCGTTAAATATGATATTTCTCTTCATTTTAGAATGATAAAATAAATATTTTCCCTCTTTTAACATACTTTAAGCTTTCTAAAATTATGCGATTTTGATTCATGCAAATTGAAAATATTTTTAAGAAATATTGATGAAAAAGGTTAATAAAAAATATATTTAGATGAGTATAAGCCTTATGTAAAATGCAATGTACGAGAATAATAAAACATTCATATTTTATAAATGTTTTCTTTTCACACTTATTGTTAATAGAGACATAATTACGACTTTGAAAATAATATAGGGACTCAATTGAAAGAAAAAAAAGTATAAAGACCTAATTAAAAATTTGATGAAACTATAGGGACTAACAGAATAATTAAATATTTAAAATTTAATATTATGTACATGAATCTATTAATAAAACTAGGTATACATATATTTATCATCTATTCGTGTTTACCTTCAATAGGTTCACACACATAAAGTTTAGCGCAGAAATTTAAAACACAATAACGATGTCTAACACAAAATTTAAGCCATAGGTGATTTAATTCTTCTCTTGAGGCCTGATTTTTTTTTTTTCAAATACAATGTTCACAACAACAGTGTTTTTTCCCTTTTTTTCCACGAGCAGTTTTTTTTTAACCAGAACCCAATTCACATTGTGGTTCAATTCAAAAACCCAATGTGACAGCCCAGCCCATACCATGCATAACCCACTCAGCACCTAGCCCAAAACAATCCCCTAATCCTTCACACTCCTGTAACAACGTGGCATGCCCCTATCAAGACACCTACTTATCAGCAGCTGCTGATCCAAATTAGTGTCAGCAGCATAGAATCCCACTTGATAGAAAAAACAGATTTTAGGCACAAGAAAGCTGCAATCTTATTTCCATAATATGCACCATATATGTCCATATTATAACCGAAAATACAGCACAAATCACAAATACTTTAAATCAAAATGTCTCCAACATGTCCTAGTAAGGTAACAGACACACACACACATACACTTTCATCAAAAGAGCTTCTTCAAGAAATTAAAGAGCCTTGATGATCTCTTCAGCACTTGACACAGTGAACTCTCCACCACTCTCAATGTTAGCAACCTTCACCTTCAGGTCTTCCACAAGCAGCGCAAACCTCTTTGACCGGATTCCGAGCCCTTTGTCAGTGAGGTCAAGCTCTAACCCGAGATCATGTGTGTATTTGGCTGACCCATCAGCAAGGAATGTCACATGCTTGTTCTCAGGGAAAGTGTTGGCCCATGACTTCATCACAAAGGGATCATTCACTGTAAAATTAAGTTACATTTTTATCACAAGTTAGAAATTTACCAAGGTATATGTATCAAGCACAAACACACCGAGTAACGAGCTGTCCACGTGTATCCAGCAACACACTCGACACGAAGAAAATAAAGCGGAACATAGGAAGCATACCAAAGAATGGTATGCCCAATATATTTGAATTCAACCACAGCCCTCAGGACAGTCCCCATGATAAAATATCAATCCTTAAGGCTGCGTTAGGAGAGAGATTGTGAGATAGAGACTGAATCAAGTTTGATGTTGTGTTTGGTTTAAAATTTATTAAAAGACAGAGACTGTGAGATAAAAATTAAATTAAATTAGTAGAGTAAGGACAAATGTTAGTATTGAAAACTTCAATGTTATGAATGTATTTGAGTTTAAAAAATTATTAAAGTTTCAGTCTCTGTCCCATGATATTTCAGCCCCCAGTCCCCATTTTATAGAGGTGCTGAAAATACTGGAATTTTTGAAGACAGAGACTAAACACAATATTGAGTCAATCCCACGGTCTTAGTCTTTGTTACCAAATGCAGCCTAAGAGCCATAAAGTAACAAAAATTAGCAAAATAAGAGTTGCATACAAGCTAACTTGTAAGCACATTCAAGTCAATGCATGAGAGCTTTTCTTTTCCTCTTCGTGTCCAGTATTAATATTGGATATTCTATCACATTTTTTTACTAATATAAATCCAATCACTAAGATTGGTAACTAATAATAAGGAGCAAGTGGGTATAAAAAAATCATTCTTTTTGGTGAGAACACATAGTATTATTTCAGTATGTATGTCACTATATGTGCTGGAATTCCTTTTCATCAATTATAGTACCCCTCTTTTATTGCCCCCCTTGTTTTTCTTCTAATCAAATCCTTTTTTCTTCATTGTATTTAATAGAAGTAATAGAATGATTGGGTAATAGAATTCTTGAGACAATTTTGAATTGGTATTTACTTGGTCCAGGAGCTTTTAGCTTTTCCTTGAATCATTAGGTTTAAACATTACTTAAGGGATCTTAAATCGTTTAAAAAAAGAAAACAGCAACATACCAACCATTTCAAATTTCTTTGAATTATACAAATTCAGGATTCTATCCCACAATACACTTTGGCTTGCAATAGATTTTTTTATCAATTCCAACAAAATTTACTATTGTTTCCCTTGCTCAAATTTTATTTTTATCTTTTCGCTTTCTCTATAAAAAAGATACTACAATGAAAACAAAAGCAACAAGTATTCTAACCAAATAACAAGCAATTTACAATATAGAAAGAAACCTTAGATTGAACATGTATTGGAGATAGCTTAAATTAAGATGTGCATCAAGGATTGACTAATACTTGACCAAATCAGTTTAGTCTCTTCAGATTTTATTTACAGAAAGAGATTCCATGAACTAGTTAGTGCATTCAGAATGTTCCCTCAATCATAGCACAGCACGAATGCAAGCATGAATTCAGTTAAAAAAAAAAAAAAACAAGAAATGCAGGATTGAGTTGAGACTCACCACTGATACAGATGATTTCATCCACACCCTTTCCTTTCAGCTCCTCTGCTCTCTCAATGAAGCCAGGCACATGCTTCAAGCTGTTGCAAAAACAGAAGAAATTCAGATCTCAATATCACAATTCACAGCTTCATAACTAACAAGCAAAGCAACAAAAGCTAAACCCTAAAATTATGGGGGATTAAGCAACAAATCCATACCACAACCACCACTTTTCACCTCACTTCAATCCAATCCAATCAAAATCATAACAAACTTTCCGAAAACTAACTTTGTCTCTAGAAAAATTGAAGATTTTCTACCATTTTGACTTTCGTTAAATCCTAGAAACTCAACTCAATAGCGAACTTAAACTAAACAAATATGCAGAAGTAAAAAAGATTAAACCTTTAACCACCCCACATCGAAATTCTCCATGATCAACACACCAATACTTCGAATCTCCAAAACAATGGGATTAAAAAGAATAAAAATCAAAACTTTGATGCAGAAACAAGTGAATCTAAGATACCCATGAAGCTATTTTCATCTAAAATTTCATTATCAATTATGGGAATCATACACTGGTAGGAATTAGAAGGTTCTAGAAAAAGAAGAAGGGGAACCTGCAAGTGGGAGTGAAGGCACCAGGAACACCGAAGATAATGACCTTTTTGCCCTTGGAAAGAGAGTGAATGGAGACAGACTGAGGCTTGTTATCGTTGTCCAAGAAGGCCAAGGTGCCATCTGGGATTACATCTCCAACAGCAATGGGAGCCATTTCAGGAACAGAAGATGATCACGCTTTGGTGTTTCTGAATTTGTGTCTTTGTTAAATGAGGATCGACTTGTAGCAGGGTGACCCATCTGTGTCTCGATATTATATATACCACAAACTCAACCAACATAAAATAAAAATCAAGAATATTCCTATTATTATTTTTTCTCTTTCTTTTTTGGACATATCTTTTTTTATTTATTTTATTTTATTTTTGTACTTTTTTTCTTTTATTTTAAAAAATGTCAACGGAAGGTTTCTACAAAATTAGGTGGGACTTTTTTTTTACTTTAAAAGAAGTACGTGTCTGTCCAAAAAGAAAAAGTAGGCGTCGATGAACTCATACATAGGCAAAGCAGAAAAGGGTTTTGGTAATGGTCATTATATATGTATATCTATTTTTAAAAATTAAATTATTTATTTTTATGTTAAATAAAAAATATTTCGATATTAAATAATATAAAAAGATAATATTAAAATAAATTTTTAGTTGATATTAAAATAATATTTTATTTAATATAAAATAAATAACTTAGTTGAATAAAATATGTGTATACCTAAAATTACTGTTTTGTTAATAAGTATATATTTTAAAAATATTATAAAAAATTAGAAATGTTAAGTAATTAGGATAATCCATTATTTTTTCCAGCAATTAATTATTAATATTATAAAAATATAATGCAAAATGTTAGGTCAAAGATATTAAACGGTTGGCTAAAAAAATAAAAAAGCTGGTTAATATCCATTAAAATTAATGACTATTTGACTTTTCTCAAAAAAATTTATTAAAAATTATTAAAAAGTTATAACTTATATCTTTTGTACTTTTAATGCATTGAAAAGTGAAAACATTGAAACATAAAAAAATATATTTTTATAATTTTAAATGTGTTAAGATACAAGATAACCAATTTTTTAGAGTTAAATCCAGCAAACCAAACTTGTATAAACAACATAAAGAAATGAGTTGGAAAATAGTGGGAGTCAAACGGGTCTAAATTCGCCGGGCCGGCCCGTTTAGCCCGAAAAAAGCGGGCCGGGTTAGGATTTTAAAACCGTCATAATATTTAAATTTGCCTAAGCCGCCCCGTTTAGTCCGCGGATTTTGGTGGGCTTCGGCGGGCGGGCGGGCTAGCCCGCCGGACCTAATATTTTCGTTATTTTTTTAGAATTAGGAAAATAATTACTTAACTAGTAAAAAATATTATAATTTATTAATTTTTTATAAAATTATATTAAAAAATAACGTTTAATTAGATATTTTGGATAATTTTTAATTAAATATAATTAATTATTGAAATATTTGTAAAATTATATTTTTTTATAATAAATTTAATTATTTTTATTTTTTTTCTTAAAAAAAAGTAGGCGGGCTTAACCCGCCATTAGGCGGGGCGGGGCGGGACGGGGCGGGGCGGGGCGGGCCCGTTTGACAGCCCATTCAGATAGCAAGACAAAAGGTTAGCTGTTGTAATTTAATTAAGAGGTTGTTTAGTCTAAGAGTGCATTTCGCCATTTCTCCACCAGTCTCCGTTCTGCTTCAAACATGGAAAATTGAAACATTCTTGCTACTTAATTAGATGGCAGTTGCAGGCATTGTTAATTGTAGCTAATGCGTAATAGTGAATGTTATTTTCAGGAATAAGTAAAGTCTTAAATGGAAAATTGGCCTAGCTAGTTTTATGAGTTTTGTAACATTTTATTTTTTAATATTTAACTATTATATATAAAATTAAATAATCAATTTCATTTCAAACAGTGAAGAAACAAGTATATTAAATAAAAAAATATGATTCATAGTTTTGAAATAAGTTACATATCATCATATATATAGTATTTATAAGGTTAAATTATATATGGAGGTAATTACTAGTAAGAAATAATTGTGAGAAATATTTTATGAATAGGAGTTAGACAACAAATAAAGTAGTAATGGAAAAATATAAATAATGATTATATAGACTTTTTTTATATATTAAAATGGGGTTGATGCCCAAGAACTAAGAGAATAGAGAATAAAAATCCATATAAATTTTCAGTCATATATGATTGTAATGATGAAGGATAGTCATAGGATACTCAAATAGATAAATGCATTTCAATTTTACATTTAAGATGGATTTACTTTTGGCTTCTCTAATAAAACTTGGAGCCTTCTTTTACTTGACACCCCATGCCTGCAGAATTACCACAGATTAATTTATTAGGAAAAAAATGTTTATTTAACCAAAATCATGGTGATGATAATTGGATTAAATTTAATAGTAGGAGTCATTCCTTATATAGAAGTGATCCCTTGTATGTAATTTCTCTCAAATGTTATGACAGTTTATTGTAATCTTAAAAATGTTTTTTCAAACGTTACCTGAATTTGGCCATCGGAAGTTCCAATTACCAAAATGTCCTCATTGCTATTGAAAGCCATGCAAAGAACCCTACAATTGGATCCGGTGTGCAATGTGTTAATTCTGCTGTGTTTTTTGGTATCCCAAATTTCCACAGCTCCTCCCTTGCACCCCAAATAAATTAGTTCTGAGCTCACTGCCATTGCTCTCACTTCCAACGAACTTTGCAGTGATCCAAACATACTAATACGATTGTTGCATATGTTCCATATCTGCACATATACATATTTGTTTTAGAAATTAACATTTTATTGAAATACTGAGTCTAATAAGATTCAGAGTTCTTTGTAAAATTATTGAAAACACTACACATGATGTTCAGATTCATGCATGATGCATTCACGAAGGAGTGTGACCTGACAATACATAATTGGTTGTATGTGTAAAATTTTTTTATTCTGGCAATACATGAAAATTAATTTCTTAAACTAAATTAATTAATTATATTCAGTCACAAAAAAAAATTAATTAGTTATATTCATGACGGTTGGATATCTAATTTACTGTACTATATTAAAATGGTATACATAGATTAATTCTATCAAAGGTACCTTTATGACAGATCCATCAACGTAAGAGCTAGTAGTGTATATGAATTCGCCATGAAGTTTGAGTGCATGAATTGGATTTGTTTTCCCAAGTAACTTTTTGGAACCACTTTGAATGTTGATGACTTTTCCTGTGGCCAAATCAATCTCCTGAAACATATATAACAAGGTCCTGTTGAGATATAGAATC
>JASCZI010090717.1:89833-113791 GCA_036250425.1 Stylosanthes scabra
ATTCATAATACTGAAAACTTGATATATAGTTTCATACCTGAACGCTACTATCATGGCATCCACAGTATAATTTCCCCTGAACAAGAGCCAAGCACTTTACATGTTTATTAGAATTTAACAACTTAGATTCTCCATTCCATGACTTAACCTGAGGAAACACATAGCAAATATATAAATTAGTTAAGTAGTATGCAGAGAAAGAATTTCCATTATTTGGGTGAAGTAAGTACCTTGATGCCACTTCCATGAGGAGTGAAGCAACACATAGTATTGGTCACAACTAGATTATGAATGTGGTCCTTCATATCATATTCTTGTACATGATGTATTGCAGCCATTTCAATGGACCAGACCTGATGATATTCAAGTAATCATGAGCTACAAATTTAAGCATGTTGCATTTTAATTATAAGGAGAAAGTAAGATGCGGCAAATATATATTACCTTCACAGTTCTATCAAGTGAACCACTGTATAATCTGTCACCGGATTCTGAAATTGCCAAGCTTGTAACATCCTTAGTATGCCTTTTATTCTCTTGCATCAGATCGAGTTTGCTTTCCTTTACTTTCCACACCTTCAAACATGCCCAACACAATGAATAAATGTTTCAAATCGATAGAATTAAGAAGATATAAACAATATTTTATCTATAAGTACCTTAATGGTTCCATCTGAATGCCCTGAAAAGATTTTATCTTCAAAGCAAATGATAGAAAGAACTTCCCCATTCCCACTACAGTCTACTTTAGTTATCTCTTTGTGAATCCAGATGTCCTGTTCCAAGCAAGAACTTTGAAGTATGTGATTCGCTATTCCTGTATCTTAAAAATGGTTCAACATCACTTTAAACTTACTGCTTTAGATTCAGGTTCTTCAACCAAAACCTTCATAATTTCTGATGCCATAGGGGAGAACCCCTCTAATTCTCTCAATGCTCTCAGGATATCCTTAGCATAGGAAGTAAGATCACGTAAGCCATCTGAAATTCAAAACAAGTATAGTAATCATTTTCTATACATTATAGAAATTACACTCGTGAAGATTATACATATGAAAAACCTTACTAATTTTCTTTTTAATTTAGAAGGCAACAATAACATACACAAGAATTACCATCAAAATGAAGAAAGCTCTTAAGAGCAAGCATGGCAAGGATTCTGTCTTCAGTATCCTCGGCAGATTTCAATATGAATATGAATTGCTTCAGAAAGAAGACTCGTGCTGCACCTTGTATTCCAGTATCTGGTAGAATAGTGAGCATGTATATGAGCCATGTAGCTGATATAAAGCATGAAGAACGTAGTTCTTCATTTTGACTCTTCAACCCATCTGCTAAAGCCTCGAAAAGTAAACCACAGTCATGGCTAACTAGAACTGATGCAACTCTTCTTTCCCAATCCTCATCTGCATTCTCTTCTTTCTGTTGATAAGTGAATAATTAGCTAGGCCTGTAGAATTTGCTATCATTAATTCAGAAACAAGTTCTCTTTGGAACTATACATTACCATAGATGCTTCAATTCCTTCGTTGAAGTTGCTGATCTGGTCCATCTGTAGAAAATTGTTGTAGCTTCTGTCAAGACCGGCACGTTCGAGGAGGACTTCTCGGTTAAGAGACTTTCCGGCATAGTTGAACCTCCCTTGCAGCGACGCGATTATCTTGGCAGCTTCTAATTGGACAGCAGGGTAATCAATCTTTCTCAAGCATGAGATAAGAGTATCTATTGCCTCTTCAGAGTATATACTCATCTTTGTTTGCTCCTCCTGCAAAATGACATGAGCAAGAAGTGAATATTAACTCTTTATTATCAATAAAAATATCTATCACAAAACCATCTGTAGTAAGAGACAGATTCAAACCAGAAGATCAAGTTGGAGTAAGAAGCCAGCCACTACTGGAAAATGGAATTTATGAGCTATCTGCAGAGAAATGAGGAGAGTGTGCATTGTGCTTAAAGGGCCTTCTTCCTTTATAATGTGAAGGATTTGTTCACTGAGTGTTCTCCTGGACAAAACCATAGAATCAAACTCCAATCATAAACAATAGTACAATACAGCTTAATTCATATTTGTAAAGTGTAAACTTACCTATTCAGTTTTACCAATTCAGATAAAAATTTAACTATCTTGAAAAGTTCTCCCTCAGTTGCACCTAAAAGGCTTTCCAAGAAAGTAGATAATTGTGCCTTATCAGCAATGATATTCCTGCAAGTACCATCTTCTTGCATGCATTTTAACAAGATCTCAACCGCCGCAATCCTCTCCTCTGCCCACTCTGCTCCCAAACTGCCTACTATAGCTTCGATCGCTCTTTCGGATAACACAGCCTGAGCAACTGAAGATGCAATGCTCTCTTCACTGCTTCCAATAACCTGAGCAAGTAAAAGCACTGCAGCTGTTTTGGGACTCAAACACATACTTAGAAATTCTTCCTCTTTCATATTTGCAACTGCAATGAGAGCCTCCACTATTGCTGCATCTGAAAGAATAACAGTGGAAGGTTTAAGGAGATACATCAAAACAACAGCTTCTTTTACACCTTTCTTGAAAAGAGTCATGATCCATTCTACATCAGTGTCGACACGGCTAAGCGTTTGAATAACACTACTGTCTCCACAACCCATCTCAGTTAACAAGAAAACTGCTGCTTGCAACACTTTTGGATCAACAGAGTTAAGAAGCACCCCCATGAATCCATTGATGATAGGAGGTTTTGATAGCATGCTATGAATATCAACAACTATTAGGTTCAATTCTTTCCAAATCTTCTCAATTTGAAGCACAGCCATTTCAGATTCCTCAAGCACCTCTGACATGTACAGTTTGTTGATTGCTTTGCGCAACTCACTCATCATTCCCTCAAGCGTTCCCTCTGATATGACACTATTAGGAGAAGTTGAAGACTCCAGTTTTGGCTCATCAGTATCTTCATGTGGACTATCACATGGCATTGCGGCTACTGAATTGAGATTTTGTTCTTTCCAGCTTGAGATTATTTGTTTGAGAACGTGATTTGTTTTCGGTATGCGAGTCTTTCGCAGCTTCTTTCGAGTGATGGGACAAGTTAAGTTGCCCCTTTTAAGCCATTCTTCAATAGCATGGCGTTCAAATGTGTGTCCTGTCTCAATGGTCACAGGATCATCAAATAGGTTACTTGTTAATGGACACACAAAGTCCTCTGGAGGCACATGTTCATCTTCCATGTTACAATCTGGAGAACTAAGAGCAGGACAAATGCAAGCTTAGAAAATGAAATTGTTTATAAGGAAAATGCAGAAACAATTGAACATGACATACCACATGGATCCTGAACAGATATTTTTCTTCTGTTTTGGGGTTTGGAATTTCTGAGGCTCCAGTAGTGATATCTTTTCGTCCTTTTCCTACAGAAACACAACTTCACCATTTCAGCAGCTTATAGAACTAAAAGTCTAAAGTGGCTATCATGAGAAATTTAGACCCCACTACCTCACTTTCTGCTTCAGATTCTGAATTTGAACAAGGCAAATTCTTATCCAAAGAAGATTCTGCTTCATCAGCTAAGTTTATTAAATAGGGTGTTGGTTTCAAACATCTTGCAGATTTTTGTGGTTCAAGGATTTTGGGAGTAGTAGACAAGGATTTGTTTCCGGTTCGAACCGGATTCGGTGTCTTCTTCGGAGTTGAACTAGCAGTAGCAATCTCTGTTTCTGCTTCAGATTCTGAGGTGGAACTAGTCAAAGTCTTGTCAACCATTGAAGACTCGGTTTCATGAGCGAGTGGTGGCAAGTTTTGTGAAGTGTTTTGGGGTTTGAGGATTGTGGCAGAGACTCTTCGTGGATAAAACGGTGCGTACGAGGAATTGCTGCAAGAACCACTGCTCAAAAACTCAATGGATGCTTCTTCCCTTTCGCTCCATATTGGCTACAACAGTGACATAATGATGATCGTTTCAACTCGTCAAACCAAGTTCAAGAGACTCCTAATCTAGTTTATGGAACACTGAATGGTTTAAGAACTACTGTAATATTTTCTAGAATAAACTACTATTTTTAACCATAAGAGATTTAAACACCAACAATTCCTAACTTTACACCCATTAAATATTGAATTTCTTTCGACAAAGTTATCCAAAATTAGCATTAAAATTCTTACGTTATCATAGTGTCCGCTCTTAAAAGCGGTTATTTCAGTATCCTCCGTCACTAACTGCTCCTCCTCGTCCTCCTCCACATTGTTCTCGGCTTCGCTGCCTTCCGCGGAGCCCTTGCGCGCCAGCAACGGCGGAGTGATGGACGCATTTTGATTCTCGCTGGCCAAAACCTCTTCGAAACTCGCCGCAACAACCCTGCAATTCTCATCGAGAATCTCCTCGTACTCCTTCTCCAGCTCCCTCAGTTTGGATGCCTGCTCCTCGCTCACCTTCGACAGCGAGTGAGTAGCAGCGTCTTCCAAATCCGAAGATGATGAGAGGATCTGCGCTCTCCGATCCAGCAGCCACCGGAACACGGAGAGTAGCTGCGGGGAGAACAGGCGGTCGTAGAGGACCGGGGCAATCTCCGATCGAGCAAGGGAAGGGTTAGAACGGAAGACACGGAGGAGGGACACGGCGGCATCGAGGTGGCGGTTGTGGAGGGTGCGGACGAGTGAGAGGAGGAAGAAAGGAAGCGGGTGGTCGTGGTGTTCGGACAGAGGGAGGAGGAGCTTCTCGGCAAGGGAAAGGGAACAGGAGCGGGAGGCGACATTGGAGAGCGTGATCGCGCTTTCAAGAGTATCTCCGGCGAGTTTCACGGCAGACTCGTCGGAAATTGCGGCGGAGGTAGTGTCTCGGAGGAGGATGGAGACGAGGCGGTGGCGAAGATCGCGGTTGGAAATGACATCAGAGAGGAAGGCGATGGTGTGGCGGAGGATCTCGGCGGCGGTGACGGCTGTGGTCATAGCTGCGGAAGACGGTTGTAACGGAAAAAAACAGTTAAGATTTCAGTTGAGTTCAGTACAGTCAGTAATATTCGTTGGTATTTGAAGGCGCGAAATGGTTTGGACGGCAATGAGAAATGACCCTTTTGACCCTCCAGTCAAATTTTTAAGTTAGAAACATTTAAAAGAAAGAGATTAGTTGGTCATCGTATATTAATACAAAGCAGCAAACAATTCCCATCAACAGCAAAAGTGATTTGATTGAGATTAAAGTAACATCTCGTAGCTGTTGAGAGTAAGTGGGGGTTACACTTTTGATTAATTGAAAAGCTAATTCAACAATTAAAAAAAAAAAAAACAGATTCTTAAGCTAAGAATCATTTAATTGGGAGATAAATGTGAGAAGAACATGAAGTGCGTTTTGGGAAGCTAAAGAGTTGAACAAAGCTCCTTCATTGGACAATGCAGAACCCCTACCAGCTAAATCAGATAGTGCTCTAATGGCAATGAAAGGTTTTCTCTGTTGAAAACAGAATAAAGCAATTGCGGCGGTTTCCATGTCCACTGTGGATAGTTCAAGAATTCTCTATAAGCTTGGTTGTCATTTGTAAACAAACACACTGCCAGTAATCCGTTAATTCACTCTCACTGCTCTTGGATTTCTTGGCAAGCAAGTATTTGTGTTCACAGTCACAAAACCACCCAATTTAACATTATGTACAAAGTTTATAATAAATGAATTTAATGTCTATGCATTAATGCAAAACAGTTTTATACTCACATTCAACAACGTAATTGTACAGAATGTACCTTCAAGGGGTTTTGGGACTTCCGGAGTGACCGGAGGTGCCAAGGAAGAAGGCTGGAAGTTAATGTGAGTGAGTGATAGTGCGTAGAAGAAGGGTCGTTAAATAAGGATTTGGGAACCTTCGTATACACCGCAATTGGGTAGGGTTTAAAAGACGTACCTGGAGGAGAGCTAATCTCCTCTTTATATACCCGTGGTGATTTCCTATTATTTAGGGGGTAAATCCGTACAAGATTGATGCAGATATGATCCCGATCTTGTGTGGATCCGGCGATTGATATTGTGGGCCCCTTATATGGATTCGAGGAGGATTTGGGCCGTCCCGTCAGCTTTGGGCCGACGTAAGGGAGGTCTGATATAGATTTGGACTAGGCGAGCCGATATCCGGAACAGTTGCCCCCGAGCTCGGAAGGTCGAAGGATCCGATCTCTTCGAGTTCTTGTTAATTCCGTGAGTGAGGGAATCTATTTCCATGTAACGACGTTCCGAAATTTGTTTACTTGTCGTTCGTTTTTATAGGTCATTATGTCGCTTCACAGAAGCTTCTGGAAGATGACGCTTTGATTTGACCGCTATCATCACATCTTTTCAGATCGTGGGAGAGAGGGAGTTAAGAGTCTCCTCGTATTTCGCGTGGATTTAAATGCGACGTGCTTTAACCGTTTTACCCCTCAATAACTTCCTCAAAGTAGGGGTAAATTGGTCTTTTCCACACGTTTATAAATGGGTGAGAGGGAAGAGATTTTTACTTTTACTTCGTCTTCTTCACTCTCAAATCTGAAAAAAGCTTTCTTCCCCATTTTTCCATTTGTTAAGTTATTTGACGGATTCTTCGTGTTTTTACTCGTCTGGTGAGTGTTCTTCTTTGTTCTCTCTTCTTCTTCTTTTTTGTAATGGTTTTTGTCTCTCTTTCATTTTTACTCTACTGGGGTTTTCTTCTCGTCTTCTGCCATGCTGCCGTTTTTGGGAAGAATTTGAGTTTTATGAACTCAGTTTTATCAACTTTGTATTCTGGTTTCCATTTCTCTTGATTTTGACACTCTTCTTCCCAAGCAGGTAAAATGGCTGAAGTTCGAGGAGAGGGTCGTGGTCCGTGAGGTAGAAGGGGCTCAGATCCCTCACGAGTTAAACCCGCTGTATAGTTGGGCTACCCGAGATGTCCTGGGGAGCCCTTCAACTATCACCGAGGATTACTTGAGGGAATTGAAAGAATCCGGCGTCATATGTGGCGGTGGAGACGAAGAGGGGCACTATCGGGTCGAGGTTCCTCGGCGGGGGGAAAGGATATGCGAGCTCAACTTGGAGCATCCCCGAGTTCCCCAATGGTTGTGGGTGAACGAGGTGATGTTCACCGAGTTTGGGGTTTGCATCCCTTTTACCTCCTTCCAACAGCGGTTGCTTCAGCACTGCTTTGTCGCTCCATTTCAATTCCACCCTAACGCTTGGTCGGCGATTCGGTGTTTTGAGTTGGTGACAGAGTATCTTGAGCTCCCTCAAGACTCGGAAGTTTTTCTCTTTCTTTTCACTGTTTTTTCTCCAAACGCCGAGGGTAAGTCAAAGAAGGGTTATATGTCCGTTCGTCAGGGAAAGAAACGGAGGATCTTCAGCTTGTACGAAGAGTCCTTCCATGATTTTAAAGGACGCTATTTTAAGGTTTTTCCCATCGGCGACCACCCTCCCTTTTGGCTGACGTTGGAACGTGATGCCGGGCGTTTTCCGTCGTATTGGAGTAAGGACGCGGGGTTAAATTATACCCCCGTCTCATATAGAACTCTGAACGACGAGCAGAGGGATACTGCGGATATTTTATTGTGGTTGTTTGCCAAACGTCCTTTGAAGCCTAAGGCAGTTTTGGGGAATCCCGAACGTGCGAGGAAGGTGATTGGTATTTTATAGTCTTCTGCCTTTTGGGGGTTTCTCTTGTCTTCGCCTCTCCTTTATTCCGTCTCACATTTATTCTTGTATTTTTCCTTTGCAGTGAAGATGGCCGGAAAAAACAAGACTTTAGCGGAGCTTCGCCGAGTTATGCAGGCTAACCCTCAAGGTCTCATCATTTTGAGCCATTCTGGGGGCCGTGCTTCGTCGTCTGTTCCTAATGGGAGTCTTCCACCAATGTTGAGGAGGGGAATGTAGATTGGGTGGAGGTTTCTTCACCGATTCAAAAGAAGGATCCTGACGCAGCAATCGATGTACCCCAAGTTCCGACGACCAAGAAGAGGGGAAACAATGAAGGGACCTCTACCCAAAAAAGGCCTCGTCTCTCGGAGGTGCCGCAACGGGATTTCTGCCCGATAGATCGGTCTTTCGACGCGACGAGGTTTATTGAGAGTAATCTCTTAACCCCCGGCGCTCGTGAGATTCTTCAAGATCATGATCCGATGGAGAGTCTACGCTGGGCTCAATGGGCAATGTTGAAGTCGACGACGATCATGAAGTCTGTCGAGCCCCGTTTGACAGTTGCTGCTCAGTTCGAAGATCGGTGTAACAAACTGGTCGTCGATTTGAGGTTGCTGAATCAACAGAAGGCCGAAATTGAGAAGGGGAAGCTTGAGGCCGATTCGGCCAAGCTGAAGGCGGAGAAGGATTTAGAGGCTGCTCTGGCCAGGGAGAGGGAAAGAGACATTGAGCTTCAACGTTTGAAAGATCGGGAGGTTGGCCTTTCTGCAGATCTTGAGTCTGCTAAGAAGGGTTTGTTGGAGGAGAAGTCTCGGGCCAATAAGGCCGAGGCGACTTTGATGGAGACGGAGCAAGCTCGTCAGGAACTAATCAGGTTGACTAAAGACTCCGTGAAGGCCACTCAAGACAATTTGAAGGAGCAGATTCTTGTGCTGGCTCCGGACTTCAACGTCTCTCTTCTTGGGGCCTGAAAAAAGGTCGTAGATGGTAAGATCGTGGACCCTCCTCCCGAAGAGTAGCCATAGTATCCCTTTTCTTTTATGTTTAGATGACTATGTGGGGATCCGTCGTGCCGTGTTTTATCCGGGTCGGATCTCCCCGCCTTTACCGATGAACACTTTATGAGAGTCCGTCGTGCCGTGTTTAACCGGGTCGGACTTCTCTTTTGTTAAAAAAGAAAATATTTTGCTAAGTGTATGAACATGTTTTGTTGGTAGTTCGTCGTGCCGTGCTGATGACCGGATCGGATCACCGTTAGGTTTTTAATGAATATTTTGGCTAAGTTTTTGCAACTGCCGTTTTGGCTTTGTTTTTGCCGTTTTTAATATGTTCCGTCTTTCCATTTTTATTGTTTGCCGCTTTCTGTGATAAGGATAGGGCGTTTTTGAGAATTTGAAATGGAAATTGAAACTAAAATTTTTCTAAGATATTTGGAGGCAGAGTGATCAGTTCCGTCCTTCCGGAACTTAGTTTTATCATCTTTCCGACGTTATAAGTGAGAAAGATAGGAACGAATAAGTGGTCCCGTTTTGTTTTGGCCGGATAGAACTTTTATTATAGCCGTTGATGGCAAGTAAGTCGTATGGTCGCATGAAAAGTAAATAAATAATTTATTGAATATGTTAGGGCCTCGTTAAAACCTTCCGACCTCCCGGTGTAGGATATCTCGGATTGGAAAAAGATTACCCGTTTGAAAAGGAAATACAACTAATTTAAAGATAATGACTAACCTATAATCATACTTAATTAAAATCTAAGAGATAAACAAGGGGTTTTAAGAGAAGAACCGTTGGAGGTTGGTGACATTCCAGCTTCTCGGAAGTTCATCTCCGTTGAGTCGTTCCAGCTTGTATGCTCCTTTACCGAGGTCCGTGGTTACGCGAAAGGGTCCTTCCCAATTTGGGGTTAGCTTGCCTTCTCCTGGTGTTGGTGGCCCGATGTCGTTCCGTCGTAGGACCAGGTCTCCGACTTCGAAGTGTCTTCTGATGGTTCCCTTGTTATATCTAGCCCTCATCCTCTGTTTTAAGGCCATTTCCGTCAGCCGTGGTATCCTCTGTGTCGAGGAGTAACCTTGGGCTGGGTTCACCGATTTCTACTGGAATGATGGCCTCAACCCCATAGGTTAGCCGGAAGGGCGTTTCGCCGGTTGAGGATTGGGGGGTTGTTCTGTAAGACCATAGGACGAATGCTAGTTCTTCTGCCCAGAGACCTTTGGCGTCGTCGAGCCGTTTTTTCAGTCCCTTCACAAGGATCTTGTTCGCTGATTCGACTTGGCCGTTTGCTTGAGGATGTTCAACCGAGCAGAAGCGTTGGTTGATCCCAAATTCCACGGCTAACTCTTTAAACTTTTTGTCCGCGAATTGGGTTCCGTTATCCGTGATAAGGATTAAGGGAATCCCAAATCGGGTGATGATTTGTTTCCACACAAATTTCCAACATTTGGCAGCCGTGATGGTGGCGAGAGGCTCTGCTTTGATCCACTTAGTGTAGTAGTCGATGCCGACAATGAGGTACTTCAGTTGATCAGGGGCTAAGGGGAAAGGTCCCACAAGGTCTATTCCCCACGTGCCGAATGGTCGGTCTGCCGAGATTGGGGTCATCTTTTCTGCGGGCGCTTGATGGAAGTCTGCGTGAAGTTGACATTTCTCGCACGTCCGAACGAATTCCACCGCATCCTTCATCATGTTTGGCCAATAGTATCCTGCTCGAATGAGCTTCCAAGCTAAGGTCTTTCCGCCGATGTGGTGGCCGCAGCATACCTCATGAACCTCCCGTAAAGTGTACTCAGCTTGAAACGGGTTGAGGCATTTTAGAAGTGGCAGATCTTTCCCTTTTTTATATAACTGACCCGAGATTAGGGTGAACTTGGCAGCTTCTCTCTTGATTCTCTTTGCCTCTTTGGGGTCGTCAGGGAGGGTTCCGACTTCTAGGTAGCTCAGGATTGGAGTCATCCATGTTGTGTTTCGGATATCGGGAGGCAAGTCATCTCTGACATGGATACCGATGGTTCTTTGATCGTTCTTTGAATGAGGGAGCGATTTCCCGACCCTGGCTTCATGCTGGCGAGTTTGGACAAGAGGTCGGCCCTGGCGTTCCGTTCTCTGGGAACATGGGTTATTATGACTTTGTCAAACGTTTCCATTATCGCTTTTACCTTTGCTAGGTATTTTTGGAGCAGTGAGTCTTTGGCTTGATAAGAGCCGTTTATTTGGGAACTCACTACTTGGGAATCCGTGCAAACTTCTAGGATTCGAGCGCCTACCTCCTAAGCTAGGATTAGTCCGGCCAACAGGGTTTCATACTCGACTTGGTTGTTCGAGATGGGAAAGTCATATCGGATGGATTGTTCGAACATGACTCCACTGGAGTTTTCTAGGATAACCCCTGCGCCGCCCGAGGTCGTTGTGGACGAGCCGTCGACATGCAACTTCCATTCAACTTCCCGGTTTACCTCTTTATCCGGAATCATCATCTCTGCCAGGAAGTCGGACATTGCCTGTGCTTTGATAGCTGCCCTAGGTTGGACCTGGATGTCGAACTGTGATAATTCGACGGTCCATCCTAGCATCCGACCTGCCAGGTCTGGCTTTTGGAGTATGCTTCGGATGGCTTGGTCGGTTTTGACGACGATGGTGTGACTTTGGAAGTACTGCCGGAGTCGTCTTGCCGAGACGAGGAGCGCGTATGCCAGTTTCTCAATCGTTGTGAATCGAAGTTTAGCCTCGTATAGGACTCGGCTGACGAAGTATACTGGCATTTGGCTCCCTGACTCGTCTTCTCTTACCAATGCTGTTGCAATGGATTCGTCCGTAATGGACAAGTAGAGGTACAACGGTTCGCCGTTTACTGGTTTTGAGAGGACTGGAGGTTCCGATAATATGGATTTGAATTTGAGGAAAGCCTCCTCACATTCCAGCGTCCGTTCGAAGTTAATTCATTTCCTCATCAACTTGAAGAAAGGTAAGGCGTTCCTTGCCGATGCTCCGAGGAAACGGGATAACGTCGTTAGCTTGCCGTTCAACCGTTGGACCTCTTTTAGGTTGGTTGGGCTTGGGAGCTGAAGAATTGCTTCACATTTCTCTGGATTAACTTCAACTCCTCTCTGGGCTATCATGAACCCTAGAAATTTCCCTGCTTCCATGCCAAAGGCGCATTTAAGGGATTCAAACGCATTTTGTAGCGTTGGAGGGACTCGAAGACTTCATGGAGGTCGGAGATAAGATTCTCTGGGCTCTCCGTTTTGACCAACATGTCGTCTACGTAAACTTCGATCTTCCGACCGATGAGGTCTCTGAAGATTTTTGTCATCAGACGTTGGTAGGTCGCTCCGGCGTTCTTTAAGCCGAAAGGCATGGCTGTGTAGCAATAAGTTCCATCCGGAGTGATGAATGCCGTTTTTTCTTCATCGGGTTTATGCATTGGGATCTGGTTGTATCCTGAGTGGGTATCCATGAAGGAGAGGTATTGGTAGCCGGAAGAAGCATCTACCAATCCGTCGATGCTAGGTAGCGGGAAGGCGTCTTTTGGACAAGCCTTGTTTACGTCAGAATAGTCAACGCACATCCGTCATTTTCCGTTTGCCTTTTTGACCAAGACTACGTTCGCTAGCCAAGTGGAGTAAGGTAGTTCTCGGATGAATTCTGCTTCGAGGAGTGCCTTTGTGCCTTTGTTTGCTTCTTCACTTCTTCCGCCCTTTCGTCCGACATACGTCTCTTGCGTTGGGCGACGGGGTGGTGACTAGGGTCAATGGCCAAGGAGTGCGACATCACCGATGGGTCTATTCCCGGCATATCGGCTAGTGTGAAGGCGAAAAGATCTCCGTTATTCTTGAGGAAGTCCGAGAGTTCTTGCTTGAGTTCATAGGGTAGATTCCGATTCAAGAACGTGTGGCGTTCTAAGGAATCTCCGATCTGTATCTTTTCCAGATCCCCGTTTGGCTTTGGCCGAGGTTGTTCTTCTACCCTGGCGTCGAGATCGACTAGGTAAATGCCGGAGGAATCTTGGGATTTGGATCGAAGGTCCAAGTTGTTGTGTTTGCACTTTTCGGCCATTACCCTATCTCCATATCGGGTTCCGATGTCCCCTGAGTCCGTTTCGTACTTCATCACCAGAAATTTGGTGAATACGGCTGCAGAGAAGTCGTTAATCATTTTTCTGCCCAAGATGATGTTATAGGCTGTTGAGTCTTTCAACACCACAAATTCGGCCATCACTGTCCTCCGGGAGTTACCAGTTCCTATGGAAATTGGGAGCTCGATGCTTCCGTTTGGCTTGATGAAGTGATCGCCGAGTCCCATTACTCCTGGTTGGTGGGTCTTGAGGTTGTGGTCCTTAAATCCCAGTACATCGAAGGCATGTCGGAACATAATGTTGGAATCTGCGCCCGTATCAATTAAGATTCTACGGACTACTCCTGGTCCAACGCGGGATGAAACTACCATCGGAGCATCGGAATCAGCAATTCCGTGTTCAAGGTCTTTGTCACTGAACGTGATCGTTGGGAACTGTGGGGGAGCGCTCTTCACAGTTGCTAGGATCTTGAGATCCTTTTTGTGGGCTGACTTAGATTTCTCTACGTGATTGGCTCCAGTGATCACTAGGACTATGGGCATCGATTCATCATTATCCCTGAAGTTTCGGGGGTTCCGAGTTTCCGGCCCTCCGACCGTTCTCGCCCGGCATTCCGAGGTTCGCGAATGATTTGAGTGAATTCATTCAGCTTACCTTCCCTAATGGCTTGTTCGATGGCGTCCTTTAAGTCATAGCAATCTTCTGTCTTGTGTCCGAATCCTTGGTGGTAATCACAAAACAGGGATTTGGTTTTAGCATTCTGGGTTCTTCCCCGTAGGGTCCTTGCCCGGGGTAAGATTCCCTTATCTGAAATCTGTTGATATACTTCCGTGATGGATGCTACCAACGGGGTATAGTGGTCATACTTCTGTTTGGAGGGTTTAGGGTTTCCTCTAGACCCGTGTTCGCGTTGGTTATCCCTTTGGTATTGCACCGAGGCGTTACCTCGGGGAGCAGTTTGCTGATTCTTGGTGGCTGCTACTACCCGATTGACCTCTTCGTGGTGGATGAACTCCTTTGCTTTGGCCTGCATCTTTTTACGAGTCCATACTGGTTTGGTAGTCAGCTGCTTTCTGAAGTCGTCATTGGCGAGGCCGTTAGTTAGGCACAAGCTTGCTGCCCCATCGACGAGTCCATCTATAGTTTTGCATTCGGCGTTAAACCTCTCGATGTACTTCCTCGTGGTCTCGTTAGGCCTTTGGACCACAATAAGGAGGTTGATCGGGTGCTTCTTGTTGTCTATACTCGTCGTGAACTCGTTGAGGAACAGCTCTCTTATTTCAGAGTAAGTTGAGATTGAACCCGCCGGTAAAGACGTGAACCATTGGGCAGCCGATCCAGTCAAGGCCACCGGAAAGGCTCGGCACTTGACTTCATCTATGGCTCCGTCACAAATCATCCGGTGTTCGAAGTCGTTGAGGTGAACGTAAGGATCTGTCGATCCGTCGTATTTCATATCTGTCGGCTTTACGAAACCCTTGGGAAGTTGGACCTTGAGGATCCGACTCGAAAGAGGAATGTGTCCATCGACGGGTGGTGTCCCTTCACGATTTCTCACCCTCTTGTAACGGCGAGGGCGTCTTCGCCTCCCCTCATGGGATTCGTCAGAGGACGAATCCGGGCTTTCGGAGCTATCCTGGTGACGCCTCCGTCGGGGGGAAGACCGCGGACGTCTTTGGGTTGGGGAGCGCGACCTAGAACGCTCGCGACGCCGGAGAGGTGAACGTCGCCGTGCTCTCAAGTTTTGGGCGACGTTCTTGAGTTCCGTATTCTCTTTCCAAAGTTCTTTAACTTCGAGTTCCATCGCTTGCATGCGATGCCTCAGATCCTGCATGATCTGGTTGTTATCCGAACTGATCCCGCTGAACGGCCGGGGTTCCTAGTTCCCCGGGCCTAGCCTATCAAAGGCGCTGGTACTTCTCCGACCTCTGGATCTATCGCCGCCTGAGTTGGGTTGGCCGTTTTGGGCTCCATCCGTCTCGGCGTTCCGGCCAGCCGAGTCTTGGCTACCGTTTGCGGTTGCATTGAGATCGAGGTCCACTTGTTGTGGGTTTGGCTGCGGGTTCTGACGTTGTTCGTCGCCAGAGTGGTCAATGTAGGGAACTCCTTCTTCATCTTGGTTCACCATTGTTGATTTTCACTATAAGTCCCCACAGACGGCACCAATGTACAGAATGTACCTTCAAGGGGTTTTGGGACTTCCGGAGTGACCGGAGGTGCCAAGGAAGAAGGCTGGAAGTTAATGTGAGTGAGTGATAGCGCGTAGAAGAAGGGTCGCCAAATAAGGATTTGGGAACCTTCGTATACACCGAAATTGGGTAGGGTTTAGAAGACGTACTTGGAGGAGAGCTGATCTCCTCTTTATATATCCGTGGTGGTTTCCTATTATTTAGGGGGTAAATCCGTACAAGATCGATGCAGATATGATCCCGATCTTGTGTGGATCCGGCGATTGATATTGTGGGCCCCTTATATGGATCCGAGGAGGATTTGGGCCGTCCCGTCAACTTTGGGCCGACGTAAGGGAGGTCTGATATGGATTTGGACTAAGCGAGCCCGATATCCGGAACAGTAATGTTACATTAAAGAGAGGAATTGACCATTCACTAATTTCATGCATGATTGAGTATATTTTACATATACTATTTATAGTAAACTAAATAACTAAAAAACTATCTAGAATGTTCTAAATAGGTTTTATGCCATTTATACACGTAACAGAGTGCTTATTTAATTAGCTTCTCAATATTGATTCCATAACGTTGTTCAATTTTTAATTACATCTAATTAATTTAAAATTTTGTGACCTAATTTAAATCCTACATTTTCTGACTAAGTACTTATTCTTTTTAATTTTTTTTTTTGTACAAATACGTATTCTTTTTAGAAAACCTACAAAATTTATCATCCAATATAGTAGATTTTTTTTTTTGGTCCGGCAATATAGTAGATGTTTGAATTCAATTTTGTTTTTGGTCGATAATTCAAAATTTTTAATGTACATAAACTTTTTGTTGGTGACATTAACCCACCAGACCATATACATGCTAAACTCTGTTTTATTGTTTTTGGGCTAGATACTAAATTTGTTTATTTTTTTGGACCTGTTTCAGTTTTGTTTTCGGCTTAAAATGTCTCTATTCAATTGGACCTCTTTATTTTATTAGGTTACTCATCATTTTTAGGAGTCGTGGCCCATTGTAGGCCTATTTCCTGGTCCAATATTCATGTTCATGTTCCCCAATCTTTCACATGCTCTGATCGTAGTCTTTCATGCTTTCATGCATCTACCCCTTCTCTCTTGTATAACTCGCCATGGAAACTCATGAGTTATAATTGCTGACTACTCATGCTAATTAACTTGGATAAACAAATATCATCAATCAATTCAGCAGTACAGTGTATTTGTTGTTCACCAAATTGGAATTTCCCCTTCAACTAAACTATGGTGGATTATTATGCATGGTATATTTAATCAACTATGCTACGAAATCCAAATTATACGGCCCACAGAAAATTAACAAACACATAAGAGTAGAAGCCGTTATACCTCTAACAACTATTGAGTTTTAAGTTAGTAGTGTAATTAAGCAAGTTATGTTAAATTCTTTCATTTATTTGAAAGACTAATTATAACAAGGATTACATTTAGGGCGTTTGATTATAAAAATTTTATTATCATATTGTAAAATTACTTATTATAAAAATTTAAATTGATAAATAAAGATAATATATTAAGACCAAGTTTGAATTTGATTGCATCCATCCAGATTCAAGCCATGTAGACCTCTAGCCTGATTGGAAAAGTGATACGACCTAGCTTTAATAATACAAAGATAGAAAGACAAGAAGAAATATAGTGTTATGATAATCGGACCGAATTAGTTGATTCAACTGGATTAATTGAGAATTGATTGTTATAAATTGGTTTGGATTAAAATAAAAATTAGTGAAAAAAATGGTCAAACAATCAATTAATTCATCAAAGTAGCTTGATTTTTTAACAGTAGTTAATCAATTTAAAATAATAAAATATAAATATAACTTTTTTAAAATATATATATATATATATATATATATATATATATATATATATAATATTGTATCATTATATGATTCAATCTCGAATAAATCTCAGTTAAACCTTTAAACTTTTAACTCTATGGTTCAATAAGTTTACATAGATATATGAAATATAATGATCACATATAGAAGGGGAAAAACAAACGTGAAACAAGAAAATTATGATGAGCGACGCAACGAGGCATGCATGTCACATCCTAATAAGAACATAATTGTTGCATGTTTTAATTTGAGTCTAGCTAATTCCTCACATCTTCCATAAAATTATGCTTTTGCTTTATTTGCCGGCCATCATTTTCTTGTATATGTATATATGTGTTTTCTCTTCTTAGCTTACGTATTAGTATTATTAGGCCACGATGTCTATAGTTAAGAATATCTATCTATCTAAGTTATCTATGTATTTGGCTGGCTATTAGTGAACAATTGGCAACTGTTCACTTACATAACACACACGTTAAAACTTTGACCAATTTATTGAATGATTAGTAAAATAAAGATCTCTAAGCTCCACTCGTCCTTGTTATTTAAATAAATTTTAATTCTTCATTTATTATATATATTTTATATTAATGGTTCAAATTTAAAATTTATTAATTTATAATTTATGATCAAAATTTAGAGTTTAAAATTTAAATTATATGAGTTTAATTTAAAGTTTAGAATTCAGAGATCAATTTGAAATTTTAAATTCATATTTTATACTTTAAAATTTAAGAAGTGTTGCACTCTTTATCTTAATTTTTTTTCGAAGCACTAATATTTGCCTCCTTATTCTGTATGAAGATTGAAGGATGAACAATGCACAGGACAAGGTGGTTGTCATGGACGACCAAAAGATGAACATAAATATGTGGAACCAATTTCCAGTTAGTTAATAGTAGTAATTTTTTTTATCATTATTCAATGTGTACTAATTTGTTTTAGTCCTCATCATATAAAATTTAAATTTTAGGATTTAAATTTAGAATTTCAAATTTAATGTATTTTAGAAAATATTGAAAAGGTGTAATGTTACTTCTTAATTAAACTTTTTAAGTTTATTAGTTGTTCATAATAATTTTTGTTAATTAAGATGAAAAAATATATTTTTTTTATAATTTTCATTTCTAATAAAGGGTATATGTGTATATATAATAAATAGGATGGATGATGGAACTAATTATTAATTTCTATAAAAACATATATATTCTTCTTGGATTGGAATAATAAAGGATGCTTTGAATCAAAGGAGGAAAAAACATGTACGTACTATAAGATGTGATAGCTAGGGGGTTGCAATTTCGTTTTCATCAATAATGTATATCCTTCCTAAGATTGTGTTGAATGAAAGATTAAGTATCGTTATATTCTCATATGTAAATAAAGATATTTTTCATGTCATCACGTGTAGAAGACTAGAGAAGTAGCTGTTTAGTCATATCAATTAACACTTTCCTAACGATTTAGGTTTAGTACATTCACCGCTTAAATTAAAATATTTTATTCAATTATTTAATTAGATTTACATATGTGTTCTAATAATTTTTTAAATAATAAATATGAAAATTAATTATTTTTACTGATATTATAATATACGAGTATAATTTTTTTTTTTTACATTAGTAGTGAAAAAAAATATCTTCAAGTCTGTTAATGTGCCTGCATATATATAAACAGAAATTCAAGGTAAATTGTATGCCAATATCCCATATTATTGTCATATATTAGCTATTAATTAACTGCAAAGAAAGCATATATAGTCAAAATAATAATTATTTTCCATATATCATATTATTGAAAGCGTTTTCGGTATACTTGGTAAATCAGGTGTTTCTGTATTTTTAGTCGTTAATCTTAATTGATTTTAATTATAAAAATATATATAATTAAAATTAACAGTTAAAAATACAGAAATACTGGAGGTTCTGATATACTTAAAACGCTTCCCATATTATTATCCCTAATCCTCTGTAGTGATTGTTTATGGAACAAAGTTTCAATTCGGCGTGACTATGTCGAATTAGTACTACTTTCACTATATCTGTTATAGAAATTAGGATTAGGATAGGATTACTAGCTAGCTAGCTAGTCTCACACTTTGTCTTTGTTTCCAATAGGAATATATATAGTCATTGATGTATACACAAACGCAAGAAACTAATAAGGTCTCCATTATTGATTGGTTGCCCTATATTATTAACCCTAGCCTAGTAGTCAAGATATTAGGGTTACATATATATATATACTTCTACATTTTTGTAAATCATGTTTAGTTTTCTATATAGTGTTCTAATATTTTTAGCTTTTTTTATTTATTTATCTAAATCACAATATTTTATAATTAAAATTAATAGTTAAAATTAGTAGAACACTTAAAACACTTCCTAACAAATTATAATATAAGTGATGTATATTTGCTGAAAAGATTGAAATAGCGACTAATTTTACAACTGATCAATTTTATCTATCTCAAGATAAAAAAAAAATGGTTGCTAAACTTTTAGTGACTACCAAAAAGCAACTCAAGTTAGTAACTCCCTAAATTAAAAATTAGTGACCAATTTATATATGTGTTGTATATTATTCCAAAGTGTGAACACCTTTACTTCTGTTCATTCACGACATGAACAAGAAGGGGAAAAAGTTTTGCTGTCCATATACTAAGATTTTCAAAAGAAAAAGGTAGAGTACATAGGATATATATATGTGATTGTAGACATGTGTGGCCCTAACCTAACTTTAACGATAATGTACGAATATTAATAACTTGTGATGAATAGTTAACTATGCCCTATGTACCCAAAATGTACCATTCACAAGTTCACCTATATTTTTTTAAAAATAATAAATAAAGTTCCCCGGAATCTTATTGAATTTTGTTCATTATGTTTTGTGTAAAGATTTATTATATTTATCAAAAGTTAAGAGAGCTTAAGACGTACGTATAATAAAGATTCTTTGTTCTTCTCAAATAATTATTATATTATATATATATTTAGTATGTCATGATGATTATGGGTCATAATTGTTTTTAATTTAATTACCTTTCCCTATTTTCCATAATGACCCAAATGAGATTATTTTACAATAATTTTTCAATATGAAATAGATAGTAAGATAAATAAATCTAATATATATATAAGTCATCAACAGTTTAATTAATGCTGCTAAAAAAAAAGTAGCATCAATGATTAAAAATACAAATACTTGCATATACATTGAAATATATATTGCATATATTGTACCTTAGTTAAGCTAACGAAATAAATATAATAAAAGCTTGATCATCATTTCCATGAATTTAAAGCAATCTAATAATAATATTAAGGGCTTGCAGAATACATTAATTTAAATTTTCACGGCTAGCACACACACAATTTGTTATTATTATTATTATTATTATTATTATTATTATTATTATAATTCAGGATTTATGAAGTATAGCATCATGAGCAATCAGCCTTAGTTTGTTTTCCTTAGCAGATTGACTGCTCATGATGTTATATCATGTCCATGAATTTAATTACTTTTTATGTGTGATGCATGCCATATATATCTATGCTGCCCCCTAATTAATTATAATTAATTAATAATTAATTAAACTTGATCTACCGAAAACCCCCACCAAGTGCAGGAGCCCAATAGTCTGCACCATTGTCACTTCCAACTTGAAGTGTGCATGAAACTGGAACCAAACACAACCCTCTGCTCCTTAGGTCCTTCTTAGCCACTTCTTGAGAATCCTAATTATTAAAAACATTCAAGGCAATAAAATTAGGGTGACATTTTCAAATATTGAATCTATTTTGACTCTCACTAATTTAGATGTACATCTATTTTGTCAAACCAAGTTATTTATTCTATGTTAAATAGAAGACTATTTCAATATTAAATAAAAATTTACTTTAATATTATTTTTTGTATTATTTGACACTGAAATAATTTTTTTATTGAGCATAAAAATAAATGAGTTTATTAAACTGAAATGACCAAAATAAATATACAAATAACATTAATATTTTGTTATTATAACAGTTTTAGTGTTTTACAAATCAATGCCCTTAAGTCCCCCCAACCTTTGGACTTTTCCAATGAGTATAATTAGGTAAAGGAAGAAAATATTTTATTTTTACCACATATTAATGCTTTAATTTGGAAATGGTAAAGTTTATTTATTTCGTTTTTGTTTTTATAACTCAGTGTTGTTTGTTTTCAAGATTTGTTAAAGAAGAAGTAAAAAACTAAAATAGAAATTTTTTATTATTTTCATAATTATTTTTTTCACAAAAACGTTAAAATAAAAAACTACTAAAAATGATAATAATAAAAAACTGGTCTGAATTAATTAGCAGAAGAAGGTTTATGAATAGAAAGAAAAACTCTCACACTGTAATTGTGAAATAAAACAAAAACATATATATTAAAATATTAAACTTGAAGAGGAGACTAATCATACCTTCTCACAAGTAGGTGCTTTCCTCTTCAAGCAGTTTTCATGCAGTAGCTAATAATAACCAGAAGGTAAAACAAAAATTAGAATCTAATGAACCATGTTCATCAACTTTTGGCAATTAGTAAATAAAGTAGTAAAGGAAGCTATTATCTTAATTATTTATTACTATGTATGTTAAAATATTATTATATAAGATATAAAAGCTTGCTTTTGATACTATATTTATCTTTAATAATTGTATGCTTTTTCTTCATTTGATAATATAATGTAAGGTCTAAGGTGAAATGGTAACTTCTTTAAAAAATCTAAATTCAAAAATCCCCAAAAACCCTAAAAAGATTTAATGGATCCAATGTAAAAAGCATACCTGACCGGGGTCTTCAGGGAATAAACAATTTTTCTCTCCCTGATGAACCTAATAACATTACATAATTATAGTCATCATTCAATTAGTACCACATAATGACTCATTAATTTCTAATTAATTAATATATATTCTCAGATGCACATGCAAGAAGAAAGAATAAGCAAGCTAAAGGCTCTTCAGAGCTAGAAGTGTGTGATATTATTCTTCATAATTGCTTTGGGAAGTGTTAACTATACAATTAATTAATAATGCTATAATAATTAAACTAAATAATTAACCAGAAAAATGGATTTATAAATATTCTTACAGAATATTGTTGATGCCTTGTGTTCCCTGATCCATTACTCAAGTAAGGTAAACTAAGGGCCTGCAATATCCAAGGAGTTTTTATTTTAATAAAAAAACACTTTAATGCTCTCTGGCTTTTAAAATAACAGTTATTTTTATTTTTATTATTTTATTAAAAAAGTAATATATTTAAACAAAGATTTTTTAAGTACATAAATTTTTTTAATATATCCAAAAAATAAAAGTAACACTTATTTTAAAACATAAAGAATATAATTTTAGAAATATGATAAATAATAAAAGATAGTTCTTATACGAAAATACCTTCATATAAAGATGAAATTGTAAATTGTTCGATAATTTAATATATTCATATGAAAATACCATCAAATATATTTTGGTGACAAAATACCATCAAATATGTTTATAATTTCATCTTTACATAAAATATTTTGGTGTAAGTAACCGTGTTCTTGGAAGAATTCACAATAAATAAATAATGAAATGGAGCTTTAACAGCGTGCTATGAATGACTGACTCATCATAGATGTTTGGGAAATATGGATGTATGCCTGTATGGTATAAAAATGTGAGAATTGAAGGAACATAAATCACCTCAATTTGACTCTGAAGGAATCTGATATAACCAATAGCTTCTAACAACACTGAGGCTGTGTCAGTCTGAAAAAGTAAAACAAACAACACACCATAAAATTAATAAAATCCTCCATACTAATATATTTAAAGCATCCTTTTCAATTTTCATAACCTGGATTATTCACTATGTATTTCAGGTAAAAAACATGTAAAGATAAAAAATATATTATATGTATTATTTGTATGTATATATTTTTATATTTTATATTAAAAATAATTGATGAGAAGTGAAACAAGATAAAATATTTTTTAAAATATAAGAAGATATACAAAAGATTAGTGTAAAAAAAAGTACAAACATCATTAAAAAAAATGCAGATGGATATATAGAAATAATAGAAAACAATTGTATAAGTTTTTTTTTTAAAGAAAAAAATTTTATTTAATTTCTGATATTTTCAAATAATTTTTTAAATTTTATGTGAACAAGTGATTTTGGCAAACCAAGTGTAACCAAGTGATTTATTTCTATGCTAAATATAAGACACTTGTGTCAAATAGAATTTTATTTAAATTTACTTTTTTTATACTGTTTAATACCGAAATTATATATTTTTATTCAGAAACAGTTAGATAGTAGTATAACTCTATATGAAAAAATTAATCAATTTTTTTGTAGTCATTTTTTATTTTTAATATTCAAAATAAAATAGGCACATTTAATTAATTAATCACCTTCCCAAATGGGGAAACCAGCTGATGAAGTGCAGTAATTCTGTCACCTAACTTCTCCTTCCTGACCTGAAATTCATGAGAAGATGAACATAACATGTTAATTTGTGTCCGGGCCAAGCACATGCTCAAAAATTGGCTCTATTTTCTTGTTTCATTTGACTTGTTTCGATTCTTTTTTTCTTTTATGATGGATTTTCTTTTTTTTTTTTAAAAGAGGCCAGGTTAAAGAAAAAAAGAGATAAAGAATAATCATGATTGGGTAATGGACAACCAAGAAAGACAACAATTACCACCCACATGATGTTCCATTTTTGTGTGTGTTTTTTTGCCTAAAAGAGAATTGAAGGGTTGGAATTTTCTTCATAGTTATTTATAGTTTGCATTATTATTAATACGTACATAGATATATAAATACATACATACATACCTTGAAGGTGGATTGAGTAGTTGTGGAAGGTTGAACCCTAGCTTTCTTCATTGCCCCACCACCACTTGCACTGCTGTTACACTTTAATTTCACAACCAAAGAAACTTTAGAAATGTTTAATTAAAGCTGAAATAAAATTAAAATGTGGAATATAATTTTTGTAGCTGTAAAAAGCTTTAATTTCACATAATTAATGAAACACTATTAGCTCATTTTAATTAATAAGAAAAAAATGTAATCAATATTTTTTAAAAAATAAATAAATTTTGATATAATCACGTTTCTTATCCGAACAATTATGATTAAAAATAAATTTAAAAAACCCATTATGTTTTTTTTTAAAAAAAAAAAAGGG
>JASCZI010090718.1:0-16830 GCA_036250425.1 Stylosanthes scabra
GGTCTATCTGTAGACATGATACATGATAGAGCACAATGGCGTCGTTTGATCCATGTAGCCGACCCCACCTAGTGGGATAAGGCTTTGTTGTTGTTGTTGTTGTTGAGTCGGGTCAAGAAAAGAGTGAAGCAGTGCAGTTTTTTTTTTTTTTTTGGATCAAATGCTACATAGATTATTGGAGTCAATAGTTGGTAACTAGAGAAATTGAACTTCAATGGGCTAGGTCCAAGATAAAAACGCAGAGCCCTTTTAAAAGTGTACTCTAATGTCCAAAAAATAATATGGGCCTTAGTATATGTATGTTATAAGGAGCTTATTGCTTAAAACTTAAAAAGTCTCCAAGCCCAAAAAAAAACATAAAAAGCTCGCTAATCCAACGCCAAAAAAAATATCTAAGTTTGAAAAAAAAAAAGAAAAGAAAATAACCAACTTGAACTAATCTACTTAAACAAGTATGAAAAGTTTAAATTTATACATACACCGATCTATTAGCAAAATAGACCTTTAAATGAAGCTTTAGTTCACTGACGGACTAGTTCTCAGTCTGTCTTTATGAGATATTGTGGGAAAAAATGATATAAAAAAAATTGTCGGTATGTATATATACATATAGTTTGTGTGTCTTATCTGAATTGTCTTATCCACTTCTTCTGTGCATTCAAATCGCTAATCAACTTTAGATAAATTTAATTTTTCTAACTTAAAACTTCATCAACTCAACCTTACATTAGTGTCCAGGTGTTCATTCTTCATACATAAATTAAAATAGGGATGGCCCATTTTTTTCTGTTATCCCTTTCTTGTTGCTGCTATACACATCAAACGTTGAGTCCTTTGCACAGGACCAGCAGGTACAATACAATAGCTTAGTATACTGCTTAGTTTGTGCATTTAGATTTAGCCATTCCCTTATATATGATCAATAATTGTCAATGGTATAAATATGGTGGTCCAATGTGAGCATTATAGCAACACAAATCCATCAAATCTTTGTTATTTCAAGGCTTTAAGGAACATCATCTTTTCTCTCTCCCTCCCTACACTCATACACGTATTCAATAACAATAGAAAACATTCTAATCATTTGAGGGCATGGACGTTCAGCTTATCTTGCAATTACACTTGGCATTAGCAAGCTTGGACCATCTCAAACTAAAAACCTCCCCCAAAATAAAAATTCAAACTTACATTTAAAATATGAGTAAATAAATAAAAGCGCACATAAACAATAGTAGATAAAAGTAATTTTTTATGTGTGCATTTTTATTCATTTACTCTTAAAATATTATATCAATTCATATTTTATCTGTTATTGAATAAATGTAAATTCAATTTAATTGAAATTGAATAACAGATAAAATATATGAATCAATAAAGGTATATTTGTAAAAAAGATATGTATAAAAGGTAAAGTTTGGATTGAAAGAAACATAAGGACAAGCATATATAAGCACACAATTAAGCCAATTTGAAGGGTACCCTAGCACTCTGGGGTAAGGGTATGATCTCTCTTAGGGTCATGGCAATAATAATAGACCAAATAGTTTCTTTGGACCCATTGCATGGCTGAAATTTGCTGAAGGCTAAGGCTTCCATACCCTGATGGTGATGCAGATGGTGGCTTGCATGAGGAAGGTGTTTCATTAATGGTGCAACCTTGGAGCTTGAAATTCTTGTACCTACCAATGAAGGGTTGGTATTTATAATCTGCTTTGTATCTTCCATCTTCTGTTGCCCATGAAGATGCATCCCATATTGATCCATACACATACATTGGTCTATTTGGGTATGTGGCATCTCCTTTCCTAGGGTACCTCCTTATGGGAACATCATCCACAAAAAATCTGCATTTAAAAATAAAAAAAAAGATTTTTTAACCATTATATACAAGACAAATTAGTAAGGCACTAAGGATAATGCTTAGTACAAGATTGAAGATACTAGAAAAGAAATAATAAAAAAAGAAAGAATTGTCATGTGAAAAGTGTCATAATAGCTTTATAAAAAGTTAATTGGATTATTAGGCAGGGTATGAAATCATACATACCCATTGTTATGAATTTAATTTTTATTTACATCGACGTGTAAAAGAGTTTTATATATATATTTAATCAGGTATTACTATATCATTAAAAGTAATTAATTTTTAAATCAATTACTTCTAAAGTTATATAAATACATGAAACTGATTGGATGATTGTAAATACTGTTCATGCATCAGAATTAAAATCTATTGTTATATAAAATAAAGTGATCTTTCACCTGAATTATTGCAGGGAAGTTTAGATTATTCTTGCTAGATATGGTAGTTGAGACATAATCATAACCATAATCACATAAATATTATAATAATAAGATTTTTGTTAAGGATATTGGAGAAATGATGATTACATTATCTCACTTGGTTTCCACAGAATAGCATAGTTGTGAAAATCTTGTGTTGGATCAAACCAAAGATGGAACTTCATCTCTCTGCCTATGATGTTGCCATCACCACTTCCTCTTATGTATACATTTGTCTGCAGAACATATGGCTTACCAGGGGTGGTACCTAGGAACTCGATGTCGATTTCGTCGTGATTTCCCGGGTGATCTTGGTTGTTTGAGAGCTGCAATTCTCAGTCGAAAGTAAGACATCAAAAGGGTATGAAGTATTGGATTTAAGAAACAAGAAAGATTGAATTTTTGTAGATTAATCCTCACATAGAGAGATGTAATAACCCCTGCAGTATAACCAGGTTGAAGCTTAATTGCAGCACCAAAGTATCCAGATTGATAAGAATGAAGTGACTTGAATCCACTCCCTGTGTTACAAAACAAAGAATTGGGTAATACTTACAGAGTACTATACTATGGAAGCGTTTTCGGTATACTAAGAATACCGATGTTCCTGTGTTTTTAGCAGTAATTAAGGTTAGCTGCTAAAAACACAAGAACATCGGTGCTCCCGAATATATTGAAAATGTTTCCCTATACTATACTCAAGTTGATGAGTAATATTGTGGCTGCAATCGTTGTTGTCATGTGCTGATACCCTTCTAGAGGACACCAGAACGTAACAACAATACTGCAGCCGCAATTGTAGTTGGGGTTGAATTTGACGTACCTGAATTAGAGTCTAGCCATATAGATAATGAGCCTTGTTCTAGCCTCTGATGCTGAGGTCCCCATAGGTTTCTAAACCCTTGATCAAAGCTGATAGGACTAATTTTGGAACCAGGGTAGTAGCCTGGTGAAGGTGGACCCTGACCACTAGAACATATCATGAGTGATGAGACTACAAGAAGGAAGAAGAAGAAGAAAGAAGAGAGAGTTGATGGCAACATTGTAGTGAACATTAGTGTGTGTCTGCTACAATGCAGGGTGTGACAAAAAAGATTAGAGGCTATACTCTATACTCTATAGTATGTAGCTGGTGGTTGTGGAAGAGTATGGCTAACAAAGTTGGATATATAAAGAGATTTAGTGAGGCCCTACTGTACCTAAAAGGTAACAAGTTAGTTGATTGGGGAGTTACATATTGGGACACAAAATAGGGGTTTTTCCTTGTATTTTGTCCATGGCAGGTAACTTCCATATCTAGTGATTACCTCTTTGTTTTACACTTACAATCACTTAGTTAGGCATCCTTTATAATTTTGGAAGTGTTTTAGGTATAATCGAGAACTTAGATATTTTCGTGCTACAAGTATGGAAAGATCTGATTTTTGATTATACTTAAAACGTTTCCTATAATTTTATTGGACACAAAACTTGTAACAAGGTATGTGTATGATATGATGGTTTATTTAGTATAAGAATTTGTAGTTATTAAAGACAGTACAAGTTATTAAACTATCGTGATGAGATTGGTTTGAATAGCTATGACTGTGACTCACATGAGAAGGGTAGGGATATAATTTGAGATAATGTATGGATGACCTTACCAAATGACAAAAACATTATCATAGTAACAGATTAATTTGGACAAGGTATATATATTGAAGTAGTGAAGAGCATGGGGCATGTTTTTGCTTTGGGAAATGTGATGGAGAAAGGATAACTTAGTAATGAATGAGAAATGTCTTGGGGTGCTTTCTGTCTGTTTCACTCAATTTCAACTATGCAATCAACATTGTTATGGTCATTTTTATGTATTTAGAGGAGAGTGTTACAAAGATGAATTTCAGTGTTGATTGCTACCTGCAAAAATAATTTGCCAAGCTTTCTCCCAATCGGAATGTCAGAGTGACTGTGCAAAGCTAGTAATTAGTTAAGACTCGAATTTAAAATATCTCGTGACGGAAAAAAATAATAATACCATATCAATTATAGGTTATTGACAAGGTCAAATTTTTATAATATTATAGGCAAATCATTTAAAATTCAATTTTGCACCAATAAAAACTCATTCTCGTTCTGTATAAGATTAAATAATTACTCGATCCAATTGAATAGAAGCAGGTGGGTGTTTATAAATTCTGAGTTGTGTTGGCATTTTTTAATAGAAGGTTTATTTTTCTCAATACTAATACTTCTATATTTAAGCTTTAAATCAAGATTATTATTAATTATTATGAAAATAAATATATGTGATTCTAACTGATTATTTATTATTCATTCTAACATTTTGACTATAGAATTTATAACTTCTCAACATATTATTTTTAGTATTATAACCTCCAAATTAAAGTAGGCAAACATCATTAAACCCTTTTGAATAATTTCAGAAACTGATTATCAATCCAACTTTAAATTATGTTCTATTAACTTTATTGTCTTTTCATGAGTCCTATTGTCATATATATAGTATAGTATAAAGGTTTTAATTAATAATTGATGGACTATTTTTCATTCAACAATTACTAAGCAACTAAAAACCTATTCTATTGCACGTTTTTGGCTCTTTTGGGTTAAGGAATGATTTTGAATCTCATTTAATTTCATGGTTACATATAAAACATCAGTCTCCTATATATGATTTACCAAAACTGCCGCTAAACATAATTATTTGCCAACTATTTTTGAAAACCGTCGCATAAATCGCTGCAAGATTGCAATTAGCGGCGATTTTATAAAATTTGTGAGTGAAACCCCAACAACTAAGATATAAAATTTGTAGAATTTATGGTCATTTTCAGTAAAATGTAGACTTTTTTTTTTGTGAGTGAATAATTGATAACGACCAGTAGTGAGTGCATTGAAAATTTTCCGTTAATATATATAATGCTATTTTTTTTCAATTAATTTATATTATTTAGAGTGTCGGCAACATGCACTCCATTCACTTGAATGGGAATATTAAAGTTCTTAGATCATGAATTAGGAAAACACACTCTTCATTTGATGTAAAACTATATATTTATGTAGTTTTTTAGTTTTAATTTTGGAAACACACTTCATCACATGAGTTTTTTTTTTTTTTTTTTTTTTTAAAACAAAAGAATTTTTCCAGTAAATAAAAACAATTCAGCTATTAATATTTATGTACATGATATGAGCATTTTGCCATACCCTCCGCAAATTGGTATCCATGATTTATGGGTGTGGTAACAAAATAATTGTCATTGCTTCCTCTCTACTTGAAAATTTTAATTATATAATGACTTAAATTTCTAATTTAAAAGGAAAAAAAACTATCATCACTAATTCAGGTATTAATAACTTGCCGGCAACACCTTCTAGATAGCTAGTCCCTTTTATGTACTTTGGTACAACTAGTAATAAATAATAAGATTAGACCAATTTGTTGAATAATTTTATTGCATGCATGTAGAATAATCGCCTTCTGTACTGTTCAGAAACCAAAACAAGGAAGCTTTAATTAATAAGTGTCACTGTAAATTGTATAATTTATACACAAAATATATGCTATAAAATATCATGTTGGTTTGCACATTATTTATTATTTAAAATATATAACTTTCTTTAAAAAAAATTAAGTTTAAATATCATTACTCAGCTCATCAATAGAAATTAAAAATGATGCATACATAAATTAATAATAATAATCTTAGGGAGGGAGCTTTTTCTTTGCAGCATATGCATGTACATGCATGCATGATGTTAATAGGGATCAATAATTCTTCGTTGTCGTTAAAATTATCCAAAATTTAAATTCTAAAATGAAAATTGGATCTTCGATTTTATATATATATATATATATATGAGGGAAGCAGTGATGCTGAAATTCAAAGAGAAAGGGCCCCCAAATAATTAAATTAGTGTATGTACGCACGCCACCTTCTATCCAATTGTAGTTGCTCATCACATTCATAATATCACAAATATAGCTTTTCATGCTTTCAAGTTTATTAGTGGAATCTTAAGATATATTAATATAAGTAATACTAGGAATCAACTTTAGAAAATCAATAAGAAGTCAATAAGTATAATTAGAGAAATAGTAAATGATAAAAGAAAAAAAAAATGATATTGACTCCTTATTATCTCCCTAATATTAACTATTAATACTTTCTCTATTAATATTAATAATTTTCCAATAATATATAGTTTGTTATATCAATATCTTCAATAGTACTACGGAATCCTAATAATAACTTCCTGGTAATTTTGTTCAATGATTATAATTTGGTGGTGGTCTCGGTTCTTGAACAATAATAATGATGATGAGAGTTATTAATTAATTAGCACATGATTAAGTCAAAGTGACATTTTTAGCTTATTAATTCAAAGAATAATCTCTATTCCCTCTACATATATCATCAATGTATCTTAATTATTATGATATAATTAACCACATTCATATAAAAATAAATTAAACAACATGCTTTGTCTAATCTAGCTAGCAATGTAGTGTGTGGTGTATATATATATATATATATATATTGCGCATTGTTAGGGTTTGGTTATTCTTTAATTGACAAGGATAAGGAGTGTTGTATCTATAAAATGATATTCTTATCAAAGATAGGAAACATGCTTACGTTATAGCTAGATTGCTTAGATTTTCAATTTTTAGTATATTATATATTAAACGTATGTTAAAATTTTCTACTCAAGCATAAATATATGTATATTAATTGCAATTTGCAGCGGAATAAATTTTTAAAAAATGAAGTCCCTTGCATTGTTAAAAATTTGGATCCATATTTGATTGGCTTCATACATATTAGTCATATCATACCACATGAATAATAATGCAATGAAAATATGGAAATGGAGTCGAGCATACTACTACTTTAATTTCTCACTTTTGCATTATTTTGTTGAAGTTTAGAAGTTTTGAAATGAATTGAAAGAAGTTATGATGATTGAAAATGAATAACAATTATTGCATAAATTGATTACATATTGTAGGTCCATTGGATTCTCATGCATGGGACCATGATATATATGATATGAAACAGGTGAGATGATAATTCAATGATCTTAATCGTTGATTTTAATTATAAAATAATTTTAAAATATATACAAATTAAAATTAACGATTAAGATAATTGAATTACCGTAAACCATGAAACATCTTATCAATTTCTTATATGATATATCATATATTATTATTTCAAAGTTTAATAAAATTCCATGGTGGTCAGTTACGAATTATTTCACCCATTAAACACATACCTTTTTTTGTTTACCTAAAATATAGGATTCCTTCCATATGTCGGGTTATTACTTTGAACTTTCCCGTCATTAAATTTTTAATTCAGAAATAATAATCAATCATGCTTAGATATATTAACAAAATATTAAATTATATATATATTGGTTAATATTTTTTAAAAGTATATAAATATATGTATATTTAAATTAAACACAAATAATATAGAATGCCTGATTTTTATATACAGATAATATTTTTAATCATAATGAATAATTCTGTTTGCACATTAAAATCAGTCACCGGTATAATTTTATTTTTAATTATAATGAACAATTCTATTTTTATACATAGATAATATTTTTAATCATAATAAACAATTCTATTTTTGGTGGCTGATTTTGATGTATACCTAGCATAATTTTAAAATAATATATTTACTTGTCATTGTTATTGTTACACACTAACTCAATAATAGATTGAATCTTCTCCGAAAGATTTTTGTCTCTCAAAAGAGGCCCAATAAAACAAGAATCGAAACATATTATAACAAAATAAGATAAGATCACAAAAAAATTTCACTCTAATTTTAATCATCTAATATTATATAAACAAACAGGAAACACAAATTCATGTGATTTAACTCATTATTCTAACTCTAATCCTAAAATCTCCGGAAACTCTTTGCTAACCTAATATAAGAGACCTTTATTGGCATATATTTCAGATATTGGTCTGAACGGTCCAAATCCAATACAAACCACTCTCGAGCCCATTAAGCCAATCACGACGACAAGCCCAATCTCCATCATTGAGATGGGTCATTCAATTCATCGAAGATCCTTTATAACGGATCAAATCCTAGATGGATCCTAACAGATTTGCATGGATTCTATCTCTTATAAAAAAAATGGATTATATCAATCTACAATCCAAAATAGATTTTTTCCTGGACTAACAGGGATCACGACGAGTATATATATAACGGGAAGATCAACTCTCCCCGGTACGTCATTCTAAATCCTATTTAGCGAAACTCTGTTGACACACCTTCAACCACACACATAAACCACCGACGTTCTTTTTGGTATTACTGATCATATCGGTTGTCCCAACCCCTTAAAGATACATCATGTAGAGCATCTATTCTACTCGCTTAGACCGAAGCTCCACCTTGAAGATAAAGAATTAGCATCCGGTCTTTTTCATACTAGTTTATTCAGTAATCCCACTCCTTCACAGTCATATATGTGTGAGTAAGTGCTGAAATTTGTAATATTATGTATATGTATGCACATACATATTGTCACTGATTTCTTTTTTAATGTATTAAGCTAAGTGACATTATTTAATTTGAAAAAGAAGGATAATATATGTGTGGATGATAAATATTAATTCATTAGAACCTTAGGCCAATTTATTATCAAAATGTAATGATTTTTGCAACGGACAATAATTAAGTTGATAATGGGCATATTAGTTAGTAGTAGTAAGATTAGTTAGATACTGCCGACAGGGTTGATAGTGCCCTTGTACCCAAATTTATGACACACTAGCCTTTGTCATATATGCCATTATTTTTATTCCTTTCAGCATCTTCTAAATCACTACTAATTTTAAAGATTTATTAGATGTTCATTAGATTGTGATAGTGGCGATTTTTGTTTGTTTTTAGTATTATTATTATTATTCTTAAGGTGGTGGATTAATTATTAGTTATTTTGCATTTGGTATTCATTACAAACTTTTTTAGAATATTTTAAGTCCGACAAGTTCAGACTAATGTGGCCAACATCTTCTTCTGCATATATGCCATGCCACCCCGAATTCGAGATTAGACATTTAAACAACTCAAGTCACTTATCATTTGTGTCGGGAATGAATTAATTACTCAATCAATTAAAGTTAGGCACTCTATGAAAATACTTATTGGGTATGGTTTGGTAAGAATAAGATATTCTTTTGGTCGGAAACAATTTTTTAGATATTGAAACGGGTTGGGTCAGAAACATAAATGACTCTAACATTAATCATCTCACCAAAGTTTTTTTTTCTTTGACCCATACTGGCCCAATAACTTATTACTTGGGTTTCTTCAATCTTGCCTTATGGGCTGTTTATGGGCTTTTTTGATCGACATGTTTTTTTCTTTAAAAAAATTAAAATTTTTCAGTGGATGTGTTAATGTACGTGGCATTACGCGTGAAGGGAGAAAAGAAAAACGAAGGAGTTCGTTGAGAAGATGACAAAGAAGATGGTGGTGTTTTGATTCCTAAGCTCTTTCGTTACGCATAGCATCCAATTCCGATCATCTTCTTCGATCCAAAAGATTATATCTTTGAAGCAATAAGATCCATTCTTGTCTTTCCGATCCCAAACTAAAAAAGAGGGCAGAAAAAAACCCTAATTTCTTGGTTTCGGGATCATTGAGAAATGGAGAAGGTAATGAACATTCTGAAACCGAAACCCAACCCTCAACAGTTGTTAAGAGATTGGCAGCGACGCCTTCGCCAGGAGTGCCGCAACATTGAGCGCCAAATTCGCGGTAATTCTCTTTCTAAACCCTAATTTCTTCTTCTCATGATCCTCTTCCTATTTTGTTGTGGCTGATTTTTGTGTGTGTTTTCAATGAATCAGATATACAGAGAGAAGAGAAGAGTGTACAGAAGGCAATTAAAGAAGCTGCAAAGAGAAACGATATGGGTTCTGCAAAGGTCAAATATTTGTTTTTTTTACACCTTTGAATCTGTGTGGCTCAAAAAATGAAGTCAATGTTTTTGAATTCTCATTTTTATTTCTGCAATTTGCAGGCCCTTGCCAAGGAGCTTGTGAGATCTAGAAAAACAGTAAATAGACTTTATGAAAATAAGGCACAATTGAATTCAATATCAATGCACCTTGGAGAAAGTGTTGGTAAGTTTCACCATGTTCTTATTTGATCCAAGTTAGTAAGAGTTTATGCTAGGAATGGAATGTGTTGTATCATTGTGGTTGCTATGATGGGTAGGAAATTGTTCTGTTCAAATCATAAGCTGAGAACCATTTGTTATTGACTGATTCAAATGCACTCATAGCAGTGGTGTAATAACAATTGTTGTTTGGTAATTAAGTTTAGTGATTAGTTCTCTTGTCTTAATTATGTTGTTAAAATCCATGTATTATGGAAGTGGAATTCATGGTATTGTTTGCTTCTGTAGCAATTGCTCGTACTGTGGGACATCTATCCAAGAGTGCCGAGGTTATGAAGCTTGTCAATAACCTCATGAAGGCTCCTGAAATGGCAGTGACAATGCAGGAGTTCAGCAAAGAAATGACAAAGGTATGCAATGCAATGCGAGATCACTTTCTGGTTAGAGAACATATTTCCATTGGTTTTAAATTTAACCAGGAATTATGTATCTTGTAGGCAGGAGTTATCGAGGAGATAGTAAACGATGCTGTTGACTCAGCTCTAGATTCCGAGGACATAGAAGACGAGATCGAAGAAGAAGTCGACAAGGTACTGACTGCAATAGCCGGCGAGACAGCTGCAGAGCTTCCCGAAGCCGTCAGGAAACAAAAGTTGAAGCAACCTGAACAAAGGGTTGGAGCCAGCGAAGGGGTATGTGCAAGTTCATTCTCTTTGTGAAAACTAAAAAGGCTTACACTAATTGTTTAATATCATGTAAATGCAGGAAGAGGCTATAGCTGAGGGTGTTGATGATGAGGAAGAAATGGAAGAAATAAGAGCAAGACTTGCCAAAGTTAGGTCATAAAACAAGGCTTTCAGTACCCTGATATAATATATACATTGCAAGAGAAGATGTTGAGAGAAGTTTGCATATTATTTGTATGTAATACACGAAAGTTGTATCAAGGAAGGGGTAGTATATTTTTTTGGAGTTTACATGATCAAGAGCAAAATGATTACTGTATATTCAATATTCCATGTTGGCTCTAATTGAAATGAGATATTTTTATTTTCCCCCTTTCTCTATCTTACTAAATCTGGATGCATGAGATCCGTTTGGAAATTCATGAACTTATTATGGGGGATCTGGATCTGCCGTATTACACACTACTTCACCACTAACTAGAGTCCCACAAGTTGGTCAATTAAGTTATGCTTAATTTTTTGTCTAAGTGCTTGGTACTATCACAGTTATTACAACCTCACATGCATTGACTTGCATCTTCAGCTGCCAGAACTGAAAATTTTAGATGCTCATAACTATAGTATTATTGCTGCTATCATGCCTCTTAACTAATTAATTACCACTTCTTTAACCGTTCAACACCTTCATAATAAGATTAAGGGAATGTTTACTATGAGGACATTATAGCTATCTTTCAATGAGGACATTTGCGTGATCTAATGAACTATTGACATGTGACATTATTAGCATTGGAGAATGTGTCTGCCATAAATTCAGCATGACTCACTTTTCACTTGTCACCCAATGATAAGTCCAATTCATGTGTCAACACTAGAAGACCAAAATGGTCATTATACTAGAAATTTCCTAAGAATCCACTTAAGACATGTATATAGGGAAAGAATTAATCTACGCGTATCATTGTATATCTCGATACACTTCATTTACAATACAGAAATGTGTTGTAAATGAAGTATACGGATGTGTACAATGGTATATGTAGCATTGTCGTAAAGAAAGGGTCAAGATAGATTACAACTAATCCTGGTAAAATGTTCTGCAATGTTAGTTGGTCAACAATTTTTTTTAATCTTTTTCTTGTTTTAGTTTTGACCACCTCCTTTTGACATTTTTACAAGTGAATGCTCTGTATATTGCTGAATTCCATGTAAATATTCTAGAATCTGATTAAACTAAAAGCATAACATCGGTAGTATCTAACAACATTCACACATAATTGTTTACATTCTTTACATTCTTTAATATGATAATAATGACGGAATAACCGTTTAAGTTATGAATTATTCTTCTGCTCCTTTGACAGATGATGACATAAAAATGACGAATAAGTTAAATCTAGGGTCTATCATTCTTAGTGTAAAAGGAATGCTGCTGATAATCTTCTTCTACGCCACTCATTAATATAAATTAAAATAATTAGAAAAGAGTTTAAACTTTAAACCTTAAATGATGTAAATGCTTATTCAAATTTTGTCACAATTGCGTAGGTCTTTGTTTTGAAAGGCACTGATGATATTATATCTTTATTTATATGCCTTAGAGTCTTACACGCAACACTTGCTTACTTAGTCTCCAATTATCAAATTCAGTAGCTATAGCTTTACATGAATTATGATGCTTCAATTCATATGAAAATCATAATTTTTTTTTGTGCAATGCATACATCTCATGATAGCTAAATAAAAATAGTTAACCAATTTGGGTTGGTCTAGTGATTAGCTCACTAGTCCACCGCTTAAATAAATATAGGGAATTTGAATCTCGCCTTATGTATACAGCAATCCATTGGTCAACAATAAATTTTAAATGAATTAATCTTTGACCTGTCGAATTGAGGAATAATAAGCTAAGTAAGAATTGCGAAAGGAGGGAAAGAGAGAAAGAGCGTTGCAAACAGGAATTATAAAAGCACGGAATGTGGTCTACTCAGATTTCAACATTATTTCATAATAATTTCAATAACTACGAATTTGACAAGGCACAGAATTATTGGCTTATAATGGTTAAAAAAAAACCTCATCAGAAAACAGAGGAACCATGTAACTGAAATCTGGTACAACTTATACACCTATAAAACAAAACAAAACAAAACAGTATCTAAAATTATTTGTTTTTATTTCAATGAATCTTTCATTATTTTCCAATTATTCACAAATGAAAAAAGGAAAAAAAAGGGAATTAAGGACAATCTAAAAATCGAAATTGGATAAAATGATCATAAAATAAATATTTGATTTGAAGTCATGCTAACTTGTATGGGCACCTGTCAAGCTTTATGAATTGAAATGTGCAAAGCACGTGCAAGCCAAGTGATATAAATATTTATAATTTTATTATTATAGTGTAACAAATTAGTTAAATTCCAAATTTCACAAATTAAATATAAGTGCCGCCTATGGCCTATGAATACTATTTTGTTTCTTCTTTTTTAGTATTATTGTATGATTTCTTTTAGGTTATATCGATTATTATGGATGGATTAATTAATATTTACATATATAATTAGTGTGAACATATGTCAGAAAATATTTAGGTATAATCGAGAATCAGATATTTTTGTGTTTTTAGCCGTTGATTTTAATTGATTTTAGTTATGAAATATATATATGATTAAGATCAACAGCTAAAAATACAGAAATACCTGAGTTTCGATTATACCTCAAACGCTTCCGGACAAATTAATTAGCAGAAATAAGCAAATGCTATAAATTGAGAAGCATATGACCAAGCATTTTCCACAAAGCAAAGCAAGATGGCATCACCATCACCATCACCAACCCTCACCAAAACAATCTCTCACCTTTTTCTCTGCTTCTTCATCTTTTCATGTTCTTCTACTGTGTCCTTTGCAATAAGAACCACTTCTACTTCTTCATCCATCAATAATAATAATGATGTTCATCATGATCAAGAGTTGTCTAGAGCAGAGAGGCTCATAAGAAGCTTTAATCTGTTTCCAAGGAAGCCAGTTAACATCATAGGAGGTGGAGAAGAACAAGCACAACATGACGAAGATGTGTTTGTCCCTGGACAAATTGTGGAGAAGAACTTTTCATTTTTTTCAACTCTTGCTCATAATTCTGATCCTTCTGTTGATGATCTTGGTCACCATGCTGGATATTATTCCCTTGTTCACACCAAAGCTGCAAGGTAAATTTTATTTATTGTCGAAATTAATTTTGATGCACTGATTGATAGCAGAGTAAAATGTTTTACATGGTCGTACAATTATATCGGTTCTTTTGGATGATTAATCATAAAATCAATGAAAAGGAAAGTTATTTTTTATGACGTGATATTTCGTGATTAGATGTATGTATAAAATAATTTTGCACTACTTTAAAATTAAATTTTTATAATGGCTTAGACTTATCATTCTTAATAAGAAATTAAAGTTAGAATAACAATGCCACGCTTTAATGGCTGAAAAAAAGATCCATATGCATGTCATATAATAATTGTGATACTAATAATTTGAGTTTTGGTATTATGTTTTTTAAGTTTATATATTATTTCTTTGCTTGGAATTAATATATTGGTGAATAATCATAAAATCATCCAATAATATTGGTATTAGGTATATTATTAGAGCTTAATGTGGAAAAGGTTAAATAAGGTTGGAGTAGTTTCAATAAAGAGAGAATATCATTATTTTGGTTAAAAAGGCTCATCTATCTAATATAGTTGACTACTATTTCTTATCAATTATTATTATTATATGTAAGTGTCATGTGATGAATTCAAGTAATAATGTGTGACTAGAAATTAGAATTCTTTACGCTATGATGATTAAGGGTCAAACAATAATAATTGTTACATCCCCTTTTTATTCTTTTTGCAATTATAATAGCATATAGATGTTACTAGCTAGCTAACAATTAGCTGTTCCTGGAATCATCATCATGTGGTTTAAATTTATTTTTTGCAATCAATTAATATATAAACTTATTAGATGTGTATGTGAATGTGATATTTTCGAAGCCACTACTAGTGATAAAATAAAACATTGTCTTACACGTAAAGTGTTTCTGGATGCGTCATATACAAGGCTAGGGTAGGCACCATTAATTATTTTTATTACTAAAATTATAAAAATATTATTCTTAATTATTATATATTGTTTTTTGTAGGATGTTCTATTTTTTCTTTGAATCTAGGAACAGCAAACAAGACCCAGTTGTGATATGGTTAACTGGAGGACCAGGATGCAGCAGTGAGCTTGCATTGTTCTATGAAAATGGCCCTTTCAAAATTACTAATAACCTCTCTCTTATATGGAATGATTATGGTTGGGACAAGGTACTAATCATCTAATTAATTATTTAATTTCTGCCAATTACATAGCACACAAATGTTATTATAATATTGGTATAAATGTAAGAAAGTCACAGGCAAACTTTAGTTAAATCAAAGCCGTTACACCAACTATGTTTACTTGTTGGGATCATATTTGATTAACTACTAATTAATAAAGTTGTATATATTTTCAGGCATCAAATATTCTATTTGTTGACCAACCCACTGGGACAGGTTTTAGTTACACTTCGGATGACTCTGACATTCGCCATGATGAGAATGGTGTTAGCAATGATTTGTATGATTTCTTGCAGGTAATATATAATAATTCTTTCTAAAATATATATTTATTTTTATTACATTTAAAATTCACTATTTTTTTATTACTATTATTAATATATATTTCTGGCAGGCATTTTTCAAAGAGCACCCAGACTTTGTGAATAATGATTTTTATATCACTGGAGAATCATATGCTGGGCATTATATTCCAGCTCTTGCATCTAGAGTTCATCAAGGAAACCAAAAACAAGAAGGAATTCATATAAATCTTAAGGTCTTCACTTAGGTTTTTTTTTTTTTTTTTTAAATCAGGCTTAGCTTGTATTGTTTCATTTAATTTAATTTATTTTATCATATCTGTTGTGATATATAATTAATTATTATATTACAGGGTTTTGCTATTGGTAATGGATTAACTAATCCTGCAATTCAATACAAAGCATACACTGATTATGCATTAGACAATAAATTAATTACAAAAGATGATCAAGAAAGTATCAATAAGTTGATCCCACAATGTGAGCTAGCCATTCAAACTTGTGGTATGTATATATATATATATAACTTCCCAAATTCTTTATTATTTTTTTTCATGAACATTAGGTTTAATTTAATTTGTTCAATATATTAATACATACACTATATTATTGTGTTGAATTTTGTAGCAACTGAAGGTGGTGAAAGCTGCATGTCCGCCAAAAATCAATGTGAAAGCATATTCGACAATATCCTATCTATCGCAGGCGACATTAATGTACAAAATAAAAAAATATAATATTTACGAGTTTAAATTTGATATACTGACTATATAAAAAATTAAATTTCGTGTTGTATATATATTTGTATTGCAGTACTATGATATCCGAAAGAAATGCGAGGGGAGTTTGTGTTATGACTTCTCAAACCTGGACACATTTTTGAACCAAGAAAAAGTGAGGGAGGCTTTGGGCGTTGGGAAGTTGGAGTTTGTTTCATGTAGTAGGACAGTGTATGATGCCATGAATGGGGATTGGATGAAGAACTTGGAAGTTGATATTCCAACTCTTCTTGAAG
>JASCZI010090718.1:23597-64458 GCA_036250425.1 Stylosanthes scabra
CATGATTAATTAACAGGTAAATGAAGCTGGGCACATGGTCCCAATGGATCAACCAAAAGCTGCACTTGAAATGCTCACAAGATGAATGAAAGGGACACTAACCCTCACAACCAAGACTCACAATCCCCCACCTAATTAATTCAAATAATTACTATAAATTTAAAATAGGGATATATAGGATTACGCAAATAATTTCAGCTTGAAGTAGTACATAGATACTTCGTTCGAGCCTTTTTATTATTTAAATGAAGAATTTGATCGAACACAATTGAATTGTAGCTTATATGCGGAATTTGTTTGCGCTTGAATTCATTGTTAAATTTTCAATTTTTCAATTTAGTTTCTGAATTTTAATGACATATTAATGTGACATGTTATGTATAAATAATTAGTATCACATGTCATAAAAAAGTTGGATTATATGTAAAATAAAATGCCGAAAAATAATAATTTATATAATATTATTCCTTTCTCGTCGTAAGAAATAATAGGTTCGAGCCTCACCTAAAATAATAAAAATTATGTAAAATGAAATAATAAAATATTAAAAAATGACATGTAATATAACTAATATGCATGGCATAGAAATAATTAAAGTTTATACTTACTATATCATAGTATAAATATTTTACAATATAAACATTAAAATATATTAAAAATACTTATTTTAGAATATCTACCAAAACTAAAAATTCCTTTGTTCTTAATAAAATACCTTTTTTTTAATAAATAACCCTAATCTCTTATATTATGATTAAAGAAATGATTTTTCCACGAAAACATATAGTAGGAAGTTAACTAAAAATTTATAACCATCCATTCATACATGATTCTTTGCTAAATTTGCGCAATAGAATTAAGAGGTAGTGGGTCAAAACTAGATGCATTCACCAGTTTAAGTTGAGTTTGACCATTAATAATAAAAAAAAATCTGTTTATTAATATTACCAAATTAGTCTCATTTAATTTTGGAGATATGATTCTAATTTTGTTATGTGAACTACCAAATAAAATAAAATTCTTTTTATACATTTTATATATTCAATAGTATATATATTAATACAAATATATAAGTTGTTCATACTTGATAGTGATTACAACAAATTAAAATGGCATCAAAAACTTGTTCTCTCATGAATACTCTTAGTTTGTTCTTGTTCTACTTTTCATTATCATTTTGCTTGTGTTATGCAAGAAGAACATCATCATCATTATCATCAACAAATGATGCTATTCTTAGGATGTCTCCAGCACAAAGGCTGATAAGAAGCATGAATTTATTCCCAAGAAAATCAGGAAACATAATTAGAGAAAGAGGAATTAGTGATTATAATGATGTGTTTGTCCCTGGAAAAATAGTGGAGAAGAAGTTCTCACTTCTTGCTAATGCTTCAGTTGAAGAATTAGGTCATCATGCTGGCTATTATTCTCTCCCTCGTACCAAAGCCGCAAGGTAATTAACTAATAATCTATCACTATCAATATTTTTTTATCAAATTAGTTAATTAATTAACTAAATTAGTTAATTAATTAGTAATATCTATCACATGCCCTTTTTATTCTCCTTTACAAAAAAATTAGATTTGACTGGTTAGTTATTTTCTTGTGATGATTTTTTTTTAGGATGTTCTATTTTTTCTTTAAAAATCGGAACAAAAGCAAAGATGCCTCAGTTGGATATGGTTGACTGGAGGACCAGGGTGTGGCAATGAACTTTCATTATTCCATGAAAATGGCCCTTTCAAGATTTCACAAAACTTGTCTCTTGAATGGAATAACTATGGTTGGGACCAGGTATGTACATAACAACCAATTCAAAAATTTAATCCGACTGGATTGGTCGAATGGTTAATTTACTAATACATTTAATTAAGAGTTGGAGGTTCAAATCTCGTCTTAGGATATGGATTATTCCGTTTTATACATGTAGTAATTCATTAATCAGTGACAAACCCTTAAATTTCTCAAACTGAGAGATATGAGAAAAAAACCCCATAAATTTAACTAAAAACTAGTTATTAACTTTTGAGTTATAATTCTTAAGTCACACATTTTTTGACTATTGATGTATAGTTATAATTTAAGAAGCGTTATAGGTATAGTTATAATTTAATTATTATAAAATATATATAACTAATATCAACGTCTAAAAACATAGGAACATCAGAGTTTCTGATTATACCTGAAATGCTTATAATTTAATTTAATGGCTATTAACACGAAGATATTTGTATGAACATATTTTTATGTGAATTGGGATAAGCTATAATAACCGTTGATTTTTTTGTAGGCATCAAACCTGATATATGTTGATCAACCAACTGGGACAGGATTCAGCTACAGTTCTGATGACTCTGATCTTCGCCATGATGAAGTGGGTGTTAGCAACGATCTTTACGATTTCTTGCAGGCATTTTTCAAACAGCACCCTCAGTTTGCTAACAATGATTTTTATATCACTGGGGAATCATATGCTGGACACTATATTCCTGCTCTTGCTTCTCGAATCCATCAAGCAAACAAACAAAAACAAGGAATTCTTATCAATCTAAAGGTAATTATATCATTTATATATGTAATTATGAAATTATTATATATATATATATATATATATATATATATATAATGGAAGGTTAATTAATTATTATATAATCCTACGAAATTTACAGGGTTTTGCTATTGGCAATGGATTAACGAATCCCGGGATTCAATATGCTGCATACACGGAATTTGCATTAGCCAATCACTTAATTACAAAGAGTGACTTCAACGATATCAACTCCATGTTCCCAAGATGTGAACTAGAAGTCAAAAATTGCGGTATCATATATAATATATAACTCTTTTTTTATTTTATTTTTTCTCTTTTTGATCTCACATATATAGTTTTGTGTACTATTTAATTATTTGACTGAGACATGAAAATTCAATTTACTCAATTTGAACTCTTAAATTTATAATTATAACTTGCAATGATCATTCTTAATATAATTTGTTGATAATATAAGGACAACACTCACGTTAATTAGAAATAAATCACTTTTGTCATTTATTTTTTGTTACACTATTATTGACATTAGTGAATCTATCTCTTGATTTGTAGCAACTGAAGGTGGAGACCTTTGTGTGTCCGCTAAAATACTATGTGACCAAATATTCCAAAGTATCCTGGCCGCTGCTGACAACGTTAACGTAAGAAAAAATACTATAACATGCATAAAATATCCTCTATTTTTTTATTTTTATATTATTACTAACAAATTGCATTGTTTATGTTTGTATTATTGCAGTACTATGACATTAGAAAAAAATGTGAAGGATCTTTGTGCTATGACTTCTCAAACGTGGAGAAACTCTTGAACGATAAAGCACTGAAGAAAGCTTTAGGTGTGAGTGAAGATTTGGACTATGTTTCATGCAGTACTACAGTCTATGAAGCTATGGAAAGGGACTTCATGGCAAATTTGGAAGTTGGTATTCCAGCTCTTCTTGAAGATGGAATCAGGTTCCTCGCTTATGTTGGTGAAGAAGATCTCATTTGCAATTGGTTAGGTAAAGCCGAAATTTAATATTTATCGAAAAAAGTTGACTTCTGATTAAATCATTTTTTTTATATAATCTTAATTCGTCACGTATTTTAATATTGATTGAAAAAAATTACTTCTGATCGAAACTTTTTTTTTTATTAAATCTTAATTCGTCGCGCATTTTAATATTGTTCAGAAAAAAATTGACTTCTAATCGAAACATTTTTCCTATTACAATTTTAATTCTAATTCGTGACACATTCTAATATTGATCGAAAAAAATAAACTTCTTATTGAATCATTTTTTCTATCATAATCTTAATTCGTCACGCATTCTAATAATAAATCTTGTTGCTATGCAGGTAACATAAGATGGGTTCGTGTAATGAAATGGTCAGGTCAAAAAGAGTTTAAGGAAGCTCCGGCAGTGCAATTTAAAGTGAATGGTGAAGAAGCAGGTTCTCTATCAAGCCATGGACCTCTCACTTTCTTGAAGGGATATAAAGCTGGACACTTGGTTCCAATGGATCAACCAGAAGCTGCACTTGACATGCTCACAAGATGGATGCAAGGAAAATTATAAATTAATTAAGTCGCGCTCTCATCACATAATCAAATCAAAATAATAACTAGATCAATGATTATATATCGCTTGTATGTTATTAGCAATTTATATTTATAAAAATTCAATATTAATAGTATCTCTAATTTCTTAGAAGCCTAGCATAATTTTTTTATTCTATAATTAATTGACATTTGTCATCATCTCAACGCATTCCATAAATACATCAATGGAGAACCATATAACATATTGCAGTTCAGTATGACACGTGATTCGAAAGATCAATTAAAAAATAATTTATAAAGAGCTCTTTTCAAGTTAGATATATAAAAAAATAAGATAATATTTTGAATAATTAGATATATATAAATTCTAAATTTTAAATAATTAGATATATAAAAAATATAATATTTTGGGATAAAAAAAGTAAACTCGCTCCTTATTTAATTTCTTACGCCTTATCGAGTGTTCTTTTTGGGAGTTTAATATGACTACATCTTTTTCTACATACATATCATCCCATGGTTCGAATCTGAGACTTAGACACTTAAGCAACCCAAGTCACTTAGTATTAGATGTTTTTTTTTTTTTTTTTACAAGAATAGTTGTGTATACACAGTTTTTGAACTCTTTTCCCTTCGATTTTGGGCCGTAGGCCCACTTACCAAAAATAGAATTTGTTACATAATTGTAATTAATTAATTATAATTATACATAATAATGTTCTTTAACTTTTAATTTTAAACGAGATTAGAAGAAAAGAATGATAGAGGAATGAACTCAGCGACAGAGTTTAACAAACAGAAGAAGAAACAATCAAATCTAAGTTGAACTCTGCTCACTGATGCTGCCACTCTGAACTGTCAACCATTCTTTTCAACCATTTTTTTCATTTCTTCAGTGTTGTTTCTTCCCCCTTCCAAGTTCCAACTCTCTTTCTTTTTACTATAATATTCATAAAATTCTGCTCGTTTTTTAATTCTTGTTATGATTTTTCAGCGTTTAAGAGCAATATATGAGCTTTGGTGGGAGATAAGGCCTCTGGATTTGTCTTTCGTATCTGGGTTTTTTTCATTCAGCAGACTCTGATATTATGGCACTTGACAGGTATATTTCTTAATCTAAAGTCTTAACCTTTTATGATTTTATTTTGGATAGATTATAGCTCTTTAATTTAAGGCATTAAGGGGTGTGTTGCTTGTTTTATTGATAGGACTTGTCAATTCTTCTGTTGAATATGATATGATGTTTCTGTGATTTCACTTTGGTTGAACACTACCTGTTTGTTTAATTGTCTAGATAAAGATTTGAAGTTAGTTATTGTACTTGGTTGTTTTTCTTTGATCAGCATGGGATATTGAGCTTTGATTTCATCTTCTTCTGATGGATGATAGCACAAATTGCTACTAGCTGGTGGCATTTGTTGAAATTTGTATTCTTTTGAATCATTCTGTGCCTCCCAGAAGTGTTCTTTTCTGAAATTTTTATTCCCAGAAATTGGATTAGTGCCTCGTTGGCTCTTGCGTGTCATTATGTTATTGCAAGTTTTATTCGGTTCCTTGTCCTCAGCACAACTATTGATACATATGTTGTAATGCACTTTAGTTTTAACTGTTGTATGCCATTATTAGTTATGTGCTTTAGATTAGATGTTTGATACTACTGATGTTTGTTCCAACAGGTTAAATTCTCCAACCACATTTGAAATGCCACTGGAGGTTTTGGGCCATGAATTGCAGTTTACTCAGGTATATTTATCTTTTCCAAGTATACCATTTATAACTATCGCACTTTGTAGAGTCAATAGTGGAAGGTATTTTGAAGAGGTGTTCTTTATCTAACTGATGAACAGAACTTGTTTTATATATAGTCTTAATGCAGGTGGATCAATAACAGCCAATGCCTTTTCTCATGCAGTAAACTGAAGTTACATTTTCCTTTAAGCAGTGAAAGGTTTAGCTTAGTTGATATGATTTATTTCAGGCAAGCTGAGATTTTGTATAAGTAGAAACCTTCTTGAGTAGCATGACTGGTGTAGAAGAGCCTCATATAGTGCCTTAGTAAATCCCTAGAGAAGAGTCTCCTTTGAGAATTTGCAAGACGAGATTGACAAAATTTTTCATGAGCTTACAATGCCTTTTTCTTTTTCGTTCTCCTTCTTCTCTGTAAAATATTTGACAATGCCAGTTTTGTTTTGCCAGGATCCCAATTCAAAGCACTTAGGAACAACAGTGTGGGATTCATCACTAGTTTTTGCCAAATTTCTTGTAAGTTGTTGATCCTCCTAACATTCGCTGACATGTCCTGTCATAAATATAATTTATTTTTAGAACTTAAACATGATTTTAATGAACTTATTTAGATATTGTATCTAATTTCTCTAACCTTATAATTTTTCTAAATTCCCATTATTTTCCATTTCTTAAGGTATATTTTTTATTTTATTTTCAGGAAAGAAATTGCAGAAAGGGAAGGTTCTCTCCAGCAAAACTTAAAGGAAAACGTGTAATTGAACTTGGAGCTGGCTGTGGTGTTTCTGGGTTTGGTAATGTTACACATTATTCTTAATGTTTGGTTCTCCTATTGATTAAGTCTTGCCTATACGAACTCCCTTATTGAAATTGATCCAGCTTTGCCCTTACTTACAGTACTTGAATCCTTTTGCAGGCATGGCTTTACTGGGTTGTGATGTTATAGTGACAGACCAAAAAGAGGTTCTACCATTATTGCAGAGAAACGTTGAACGTAATATTTCAAGAGTCATGCAGAAGAACTCTGGTCTGATTTGAAACGCTTCAACCATTTTGATTCCCTGATATCTGCGATTTGAATACATGTTTGCATCATGATGTTGCTCTAACAAATATATTTTTTCTAGAGTTATTCGGTTCAATCAAGGTTTCCGAACTTCAGTGGGGGGATGAGAGCCACATTAAGGCTGTTGAGCCTCCATTTGACTATATTATTGGCACTGACGTTGTAAGTGGTACACAAGCCTTTCTGCAAACAAACTTGATGCTGTAAATACAACTTCCTCATTAAGAAATTATTAATTATCATTTGGATATTACTCTGCATAAGCTAAATTCTATGCGAACTTTTTTGGCTTTTTAATTCTATTGAAGGTCTATGTAGAGCACCTATTGGAACCTCTTTTGCAGACAATTCTTGCTTTATCTGGACCTAGGACTACAATTGTGGTATGTCATTCAACTTCTCTAAAATTTTATCATGTATTTGTCATTCTAATTCACCAATTTCCCCCTTTAATTTGACTTTCTCCATGAAGTTGGGCCATGAGATCCGTTCCACCTGTGTCCATGAAAAGATGCTTGAGATGTGGAAACAAAACTTCGACGTGAAGAATGTTCCAAAATCTAAAGTATGCTGCTATATATACATATAAATCTTTTTTGATTATTGAAGGTGAGTTTGGGTTTGAAGTTGTACTCAAGTCTTCAATTTGTGCAGATGGATGAAACATATCAACATCCAAGTATTCAGCTCTTCATTATGGGATTTAAGAATTCAGCCGAGTCCACCGGTACCTCTGGTCAGGCAACTGCCGAAAAAGTTGACCATCAACCTAGCGCGGAAGATAAAAGCAGTGAGGAAAACGTGGCAGAGGAACCAACTAGTGTTGAAGAAAATGTTGAGGATCATGTGAAGGCAGTAACCGGAAATCAGAAGCTTAGTGAGTGGGAGGCAAGAAGGTATGGATCAATGGCTGCAAGGATTCTGAAAGATGTAAAGATATCTGATGTTGATATATGATAATAAAAGAGTTTAATTTGAATAGACTGATAGTGTAAAACGTTTTCGTGTTGTTAGTTCATACAAATTAAATCTTTAATGGAATGCCATAGTGGTCATGAAGCAGTGAGTAGTGACATTATCAAGTGTAATTTATCAAGCGCCCTTTAGCTTTAGTACCCATTTCGGGGGATTTGACATGGCCACATTCCCTTTCTGCATACATGTTGCTTTTAAATGGCGAATCCGAGATTAGACACTTAAGTAATCAAAGCCATTTATCGCTTGTGTTAGGGGATGTGGTTGCTAGTATTATAAAAAAAAAATTTCTTGGTAAACTAACGGGGCGAAAGCCCAAACTAGTATTTTAAAGTTAATAACATCTAATAAGTCAATTGGGCCTATAGAGCTCTCCCAAAAAAGCCCAAAACCTATATCTTTGGGCTTGTATTGCTTTGACTTTGGAGTTTGGACTCATAAACACAGAAAAACAAAAAAAATCTCAATCAGATCTCATCTGGTTTTCAACAAATTGTGGATAAGAAGGATAAGAGTCAAACTGATGATTTGACATTTTAGGGCAAAGAAAGATGGATGGATCATCACAAAATTGGATACCATGTTCCATTATGTAACCGATAAATAGAGTATCTCAATCTCATTAAATATTAACTAGATTAATCAAGTTAGGTATCCCATTTAACAGTACAAAAATTGATTGATTAGTGCATTAAAAGGAATTAAAAAAAAATAGCAACACATTTTTATATTGTCACTTCACAAGATTAACGTGAGAGAGCAGAGTACATATATAAATGGTAGCTTAAGAATCAAGGAAAAAGACCATGAAAATAATTGCTATGTCAAAGTAAGTGTCAACAGCACCAAATCATGATCACCACCATAGCTTTGACACCTTTATATATGTTAGCTAAGGGTTCGTTAAATTTTGTACCACTCACCAAACTGGGTTGATAGGGTTTCAAATTCAAAGTTTGCAAACTAATTCGCTCACCAAACTCATCAAACCAATGGAAATTTCTAATTTCTATTCCAGCATGTAACTAATTACATAGTAGTAGTAGTAATAGTGGGGTTAATAATAAGGGGAAATTAACAAGTAGGTGATTATTAGGTCAAGAATGATATAGTAATTAATGGATGAAGTTGAAAATACTACCATAGAATAAGGTTAGTAGTTTTCATTTTGTTATTTGCTTGAAGTGAGTGATTTTGATTGTGACTGATTTTTCCCTACCTATGCCTCTGCCTCTGGCTGCTATTTTGTATAGCCATACTTATACAACTTCCATTCACGTGTGACCAATTGACCATGGACCCTCATCCCTTCTTTCTCATCAAACCTTATTATTCTTTTACATAATAATAATAATAATAATAATAATAATAATAATAATAATAAATCTTCATATTTTAAAAGAAAATATAGAAGTACTACAAAAAAAATGAATTTTAACTCTAAAAGGAATATATTAATTAGAGAAAAAAAGTATTTTTTATCTCAAAATATTAAATGAATATTTGAGTAAGTTTGTCTTTAATAGAATAAAAGATATGATTTTGTAAAAAAAATTAGAAAAATAAATCGATTATTCTAAGAATATATTAAATTTTTTTAGATATGATAGTTGATTTTGGTGGTTGATTTTAATTGTATAAATAATATTTTTTTTTATCTATCACTCTTTGCTGGTTAATATAATTAACTACTAATTACTTACAAAAATAAGAAGATTGAACTTTTTTCTTCCTTGATAACCATATTTTGGGTGTTCCGAATAAGAGTAAAAATTTCTTATTAGAGGCTGAACAGTGAAAGAAACTATTTTAAATTAACATGTTTTTTAATTTTAAAAAAAAAAACTAAAATAAGAAAGATTGATTAGATAAAATTAAGTTAAGAAAATGCACCATTTTTGTTGTCATTGGATCAACAGGGATATGTCCGTGTCTGCAGAATCTGAGTTTAGTTAGGACCTCTTTGACTTTTTCTCTCTTTTCCTTTCCTTTTCAACCTATTTCACTTTCACAATTCACTCATCTTTCCCAATTTACCCCTCAACTCTTTGTGAATATTACATAATAGGATAGGTTCTAGATAACCTTCAAGTTTTTCACCTTGCAATAATTCAAGTTTGGCTAATTAATTAATTAATTAATTAATTAATTAATTAGTTAGTGAGAGTGTGAGACTGTTCTGTGTGGGAATTATTCATTTACTTATGAAAAATTTGACCATATTTGAGTAAATACCGTGAAGAACTTGTCAACATATATGCAAAACCACGGCACTCTTGGTATATATAGAGCTGTATCAGAAAAGGAGACCCATACCACAATTAATTATTATCATGGAAACTAAACGATAACATTAATTAATGCTATATATTATTAATTTCATTATTAAGAAAATAATATTATTTAATTAGATGCTTATATGCATGGATGCATTATTGTGAGAAAAATATTTTGGAGCAGAAAATAGCTGTAACTTGTCTCTTATAATTTTTGTGTATATTTATAAATTATCGCTAGAGCAAATATATAATATTCTATATAATTATTATCAGAAAATTGTATTATGGAATAACAAAAAATTTTTGTGAAATTATGTATTTTTAAAAAATAAATTTTAATGAAAGGTTAATACTCAGCTGACATGTAAATATGTAATTAATACTTGCATATTTTCTTTAAAATATAATTAAGTGAAGAACATAATTCTCTAAAAAAAAATTATAAATGTAAGCTTATAATAATGAAAGTATTTTTATAATAATAAGTGTTCTAAATAATAATATCATTAGTACATAAAAGGTTAATGATTATTATTATTATAATACACGATTCCGCTATCCATACACATTTTAGTAGATACCAATTTGATACCTGTATGAAATACGGTCATTAATATGTTAACTGTTTTTTATTTTTTATGGTCCACCTATAATACTTGTATTTTTATACGGGTGTAAAGGTGATATATGAAAAAAAAAAAATGTGATAGCATTATTCTATAATACATACGTGTATCATGGTTTTTCATGGTGGCTATTGAAAAAGGTTGTGTCTTAAAAGAAAAGACGATGGATATATATATGAATTATAACGACCTTTATTAGCTAGTTTCTATCATTTTTCATTCTCCCTTGTTTCAGACATGAACGCAACTTCATTTGTGTCGGCAAATTTTTTGACCTGAAAAATTAAAAGGTTGTTCATGTATGTTGTTATTATTTAAGAGGATTCCAGACACTAATACTTCAATATCAACGCTTGTCAATTGTCATCATACTCATATATACCAACCAAACTTAGGCAACTCAAATTCTCATTTGCCTACCTATACATATATATACACACACCTCTCATGGATAATTTTATTTGCTTAATTATTGTCTTTTACTGATGAACTATATTATATATACTACTACATTATCTAGAATTTTTTAATTAATTAATTAATTAATGCAATATTTAATTTATTACCCATATATATAGGTGCGAATAAAAAACATTTTTTTTCCCTTTCCTTTCTTCTAGATGTCACAATGAAAATAGATAAAGGAAGAAAAACATGTTTGTATATTTGTATATTATATGGTGGTAACACAGGTACAGTTAAATTCACATGTAGTTGTCATTTGGAATCGTTAAATTAAATTTTGGTTAAATATATTAAGTCATTTAAAGGTGATTAACAAATAGCTTTATATGAAGGCAACTACATTTGAGTATCCACCATATATATTTTCAAATTTAATATTTGAAAAATTGTTTAAATACATAAATTTAATTATAATTTTTAAAAAATAAGACCAAGAAACAAGGTTGTAAACCGGTAGAGAACGAATATATTTATCTTATATAGTTATAGCGTACCTTAAAATTTGGAGAAGTTATCTCTGTAAATGTGTTACACGACAAACTACAGTAGATGTATTGGCATTATATGTTGACCAAAACATTAAAATAATTCTAATTAATCAATAATCTTATAACTTATATAATCATGCATGGCTTTATATATAATTCATTAATTAATAAAATTATTATTACAATAATGTGAAAAACGGGGAAGCATGATTTGTTGGTGTAGAGTGAATTACGGAGGCGACTGTGACACTTGCCCTTTATTTAATTTTAATTAATTATTACATGTTGCAAATTAAAATCAGTGTGGCAATAGTCTTTCTTAATTAATTTTTTTAATCCCGGGGCGATGGCCTATTATGTTTTTCAATTCATATATATATTCATATGAGCAGAAAATTTAGGTCCTCACATCATCGTTTCTTTATCCGATGTTATATCTTGGAACAAGTTACCTATGTACACCAAAAGAAATTTAATATTATCAAATTACACTAAAATCAGAAAAATGATCACATTGCACTGTTTGTCATTTTTATGAAATTTGTGGTAGGGTATAGAGATTTCTTAAATTCGTTGGACTCCACCACGGATTCAGATGAATTTGCAAAACTTTATACAAGATCCGTGGCACCCTGCCACGGATTCAGGGTGAAAAAAAAACCTATAAGATCTGTGACAGGGTCTTTCGGATTGAGAAGGTTGGTTTTTAGAGAGAGAAGTTAAAATTTTTTTAGACAGAAGTCGGAGAAAAAGATTGAGAGAGCTTTTGAGTATTCTTCATGGAAGAGCGTCCGATCGAGGAGATTGTCGCAGAAGACCGGCGGGAGATGTACCGCCTCAATGAGGTTTCACATGTCGGCCATAACGTTCACGCCGAGGTTAGTTTTTTTTTTAACGTATTTAATTTAGATGTGATTTATTTGTTAACTACATGCGATTTATTTGTTAGTTAGATGTGCCTTATTGGTTATGGTGATTTAGTGTAAGTTTTAGTTAGGTTGACATTACGTGTTATTGTTTAGGGTGTTAATAGATGTTATTAATTTCACCTTGACTTCTTTACGGGTTTACGTGTTAGTTTCGTAACAATATTCTATTTAGCTTTAACTGATCGTTACGAACTGCTTTTTTTCTGATTCAATATTTGTTCCTATTCAACGCAGAAGGATAGGTGTATCGTCAGCGTCCGTCGGCAGATTGCGATGGGCCTAGATCCACGCGCTGAGCCGTTCGTGCAGCGGGCCGGTCTGCTCCCGGTTGAACGACTGACCGAGCGCTGGTTCAAGATTGTACAGTCTGCTGATCCCGGCCCCACTGTAGACTTCATTCAGTGGTGGATCCTCGTCGCTAGGAGGTACCTTGTCCTCGCTGATCGTTTCCATCATTTGCTACCCGACGAGATCCCGGTTGAGGCCACACAGAGACAGTCAGGTCCACATCCAGCGCGCCCTGACGTGCCTCATGTGCCGGATAACAAGCGACCTGGGAGGAGGATGATGGTTGGGACGAGGACCACCGCTCGGGACTGGCAGTGGTTGGACGACATCATGGATGAGGATGCGCCGGCCGCTCCACCGACGCAGAAGAATAGGCGCATGCCTGTGAGCTACGCATGTCGGAGAGGGGCAGGTAGACCCCGCAGAGGCGGCAGAGCTGGTAGAGGCAGCGGGGAGGGGGGTGACGCGGCGCCTACCCAACAACTCAGGGCGATGCCAGCACCAGTCAGCCGGTACAGGAGGCGGGGACAAGCTCACAGGCTTACCTCTTACCGACCCCTCAAACCCAGGGGACCACGATCCCGTCGACCATGAGCTCACCGTCGCAGCAGGCGTTCCTGGACGGGCTACATAGCCCCGGATTCCAGCAGTAGTTACAGGCCGGACATGCAGTTCGATGGCTCTTGGTGGGACTCCTCCATCCACATCACATGTGTCGGGTGCCTCCTGGGACGTACTGTTTATGGAGCTTGCGCGTCTGCCGACTCCTCTAGTGTCACCTGCACAGGCTGAGCAGCCAGACGAGCCAGCAGCACCGGGGCGGGCCCGCAGAGCTCCACGTCGTCGAGGGTGCGGCACAAAAGGCCATATGTAGTTTTCTTATGTTAGTTATGTGCTTTATTTCGCGCATTACTTTATGTGTATCAGAACTTACAGACATGTGTATTTCGTGTATTTTTGTACACTTTCGTATTTTCGTAGACGTCGTTTAATTTTTTTAATCGCTAACGGCAACTTTCAATGATACAACGTGTAGCATTTATCCGCGCTAATTCTATTAAAAACTAATAACAAGTAAATATTTAGCCCTGTTTAAAACAAACTCCCAAAAAAAAAGAGGGTTGGTCTGGATCTGTGACAGGGTGCCACGGATCCCTTAAAATTAGTTTAACACAACAACGAATCCGTGGCAGGATCCCACGAATTCTATAGAAATGGCAAACGGTGCAATTTAATCAATTTTCTGATTTTAGTGTAATCTAATAATATTGGTTTCTTGCCCTATATCTTATAATATTAGTTAATTCAATAACTTCATTTATGATTATTAGAAAAATCAAAACATTAATGTGCATGCATAAATGGTCGAGTAATTAATTTTTTTATATTTTAATTTAAATTCAGCTTTTTGTCACTATTATGTTATATATGAATTCAAAGAAGACAACCTGCTGGGTGATGCCACCATATTCAATGATATATATTAAAAATAGAGTTTAAATTTAATGTATTATTGTTTAAAAAATTTTATATACTTATTTAATTAGATAGGTTAGAAATATATATAATTATTTATATATGTATTGTTATTAGTTTAAATTTTTTAGAAAAGTAATATACTGACATAATATTAAAACTTGGATGATAGAAAAGTTTAGAATTTAATTCTGGTTATTAAATCCTAAAATTTTCATAGGATGCAAATAAAAAAAATTCATGCAAAAAAAAATGAAATTGTAAAAAAATATAGAGTGATGATAATGGGTTAATTGCCCCATATCCTGTCACCAGATTTTGAAATGGTTGTCACTGCTTTATACAGCATTACTGAAGTTGAAGTCCTATTCTCTGGAATAATATTTTGGATCCATACAAGCAAGAGATTTAGTCCGATCCATCCAGTTCATATATATAGACCCTAAACTTCCATGGACATGCCTCTATATCTACCTATATTATTTATGTTTTTCTGAATTTATTTATATACTGTCCTTTCTATAATTTTCTGATTGGAAAGAATCAGAAAATCAATGAGTACAAACCCCAGAATTGAACTAGGGTTATGAATGCATGCTATCTTCTTCTGCATTCATTTTAATATTTTATATGAAATATTATATTGATCAATAATTTATTAATTTTTAATAAAATATCAATTATTTTATTATTAATTATTATATAATTCAATATTAATTTTTCTAAAAAGGAATAAATTATATATTGGGTGGATGCAAGCAAAGCAACAAGGATTGACTTTGTGATGTAGGTGAAGATAGAAGATTATGATTTTGTAATAAAGGGAAAAGTTTCATCTGATTTGGAGATAAATGATAATGATTGCCTTATAATTGTTATGGTGGTCAACCATTATTATTAGTATTACTGTGAAGAAGCACTATGCACAGTGATGATATATATATATACACATAAAGTGAGAACAAAATGCAGGCATTATATGAACCTAAACTAATAATCACAAAAAGGAGATAGCTAGATCCAACACATTAGTAAAAACATACATATATAATATATAATATTATAATTAATATAATAAAATATATAGCATATCTTACTAGATCCCTGCCTGCCAACCAAGATGTTTTCTTATTATTTAAAAAATAATATTTATTTACTATGTGACAGCCACTACTACAACTTTTTCTTCTAGGCTACATTCATTGATTATTAAGTTAATAATCAGTTAATCAATTAACTAATTGTTGGGTCATGTATGATGTAATAACCCACCAAAAATATACAATAAATTAAAGCATATGAACATTACTTTTTGAGATAATTAACTATTACAAATAATCTTCTTTAAGTTTTCTAAATATGGATTGGAGGATTAACCTTTAATTTTATCTTGAGATTTTAATTTACACCGACTTCTTTGTATAGTAAACAAACTAGGTGGATGTGAAAGGAAGACTTACTTGTATTATTGTATGATTTATTATATTAAAAGGAAAACTTACTTGTATTATTGTATGATTTATTATATTAAATGGGAAAATTACACTAAGCTTTTATGAGATTCAGAGAAATTTATTATCAAGACTCTTTTATGTCTCTTTATATAATAAAAAAAATAATAAATATGTATATGAACTTTAAAAAAAAAAATTGTCTTCGGTGCCCATCTTTAATTTCACAATAGAGAGCATTTTATATGCATATGGTGAAAAGAAGTACTATTTTTATTTTAAAAATTAATAAAAATAAAATAAATATATCTCACATCATTCACATCCAACCACTCATTGAGCAATACTACATGGCTAGTAATTTTTTTTTATTTTTGATCAGCAATTAACCATCAACACTCAAATATTTTAGTTAAAAATATGAAATTTGACTTGCTGGCCATGTATACTAGTTAAAATTAATTAAAATTATTGACCACCTAGCTTTTCTCATATTTTTTATCAGCTATTTTTTTTTTTGAAAAATAGTATCATTACTAAAGAATTATTAATCTACATAAATACTTAAAATTGAAGAATAGCTTAAAATGGAAGGTACAATTAGTTCTGAACAGGTCATATAATAATTAATAACTTTCACTAACTCTTCACTGTACAAACAATATTTCTAACTTTTTAAATTTTAAGCATGGATATGAGCACTGTCTAGGGTTCCTAGGAAGAAATGGAAGAGTAGGGTTTTTCCATGATAGATAGTGAGGTTAGGTCTGTATTACTATATTTTGCCAAGCAACATCGATGTTGTTCTCCTTAGTAGGAATATTACAATGTGGCAGGAGCAGTCTGTGAAAAATGTTTTACCTATTTTTTTACACAACAATACTGGTGAGTTATATATGCATGCATGATGTCTCGTCACTCTTTGGGTTGATATGATTGGTCAATCCCCAGATAAAATCTCATTCATAGGGATAGGGTCCCCTCTCATGCATAGACAAGGTTATCACACATATATAGTTAGAAATAATTATTGGTGTTTCAGTTATTTTAATTTAATCATTATCTTTATTATCTTTATTATAATATGTATATTTATCACACATAGTTAGAATTCCTATAACATTTGAAACTTTTTCTATGTATAGTTTACCATGTTATATATATATATATGATCTCCAATAATTGCACAAATATTTATTAGTAGTCAGCCACCAATCTTATTAATAAGAACTATTACATGAATAAATTAAAGATTATTATAAGTTATTTCACAATTAATTAGAAATATAATTATTCACGTCGGATCCTCTTATCAAGAAAAAGAGTGATTTCATGATACAATATCAAAATTTAAAATTTATGATGTAAAAGTTTAGAATTCAATTTTGTTAAATTTTAAAATAAAAAATTTAGTAAAAGATAAATAAAAGTGAAAGAAAATCTATATAAATTAAATCCAAAATAATAAAAATAAAAATAAAATATATTGCGTGAGAGACATATCAGAAATATAACTATTTCGATTCATGACTAGTTAATTTTTTGTCTGCCGAATTAATAATAAATAATGTGAGAAACTAAAAAAGTATTGATCAAATTGTTTCATGAATTTAATTTAGTTCTAAATTATTATCTGCCCAATAAGTTTAAGATAGACGCACCTGTATTACGCATTTAGCATTCCTTCTTTTTCTGAATTCATGCGTATTTAAGTAAGGTACGTACACATCAAATTAAAATTAAATCATACCTGAATTTAATAATTTAAGTCGCTTTCATTGAATTATATTGTCCACTATAGAATTCTAAAAATTAATAAATTAAAGCATATGCATGCAAAATCATTTTCTTAAAATTATTGATGAGGTGTGAAAATTATGACATACTATTTCAACCAACTCTTTATAAAAATTTGCAATTATTTCAACAATTTTTTTTTAAGTCGAAACAAAAGTGTCATCATATCAATAATTCAAGACTCAAGTTACAAATGTTTTAAGGATTAATATGACGTTCCAATATATGTGGGAATGCAAAGAGCAAAGAACCAAATAAAGCATGAAAAAAATGAACAGGTGAATCAACATTACTGGCTAGCTAGCAATAAAATAAATAATAAAACCCAATAATATAATTTTATTAAAATTGAGGAGGTGCTTCCTAATCACACGCACCTTTTACTAAGATATGGATATGGATATGGATATTATTGATTTAGTGATGAAATTAAATAAGATTCAATAATATTTTACTTAATTAATTGTCCACACCTTATATATATTTCAATCTGATTTGTATGTCTTTTGCAAAAAATACAAAATGACTTTTTTACTTTTTGGCTAAGTGTCAATGCATTAATGTGTTGAATACTAAATAATAATATTTTTATTAATAATTAAATAATAAAAGTAATGAGAAGGAAAACCAAGAGAATGGTCATGTTGGACTTGTGTTTGGAAAGTGTCACAATTCTGGTAGCTGTAGCCATCATTTCAGTAGCCCTGTGTTTCTTTCTGTTTGACAAACATTGGATCCTTTATTATCTCCCAGATGACCAAGAGCAAGAAATTTTTTATTTTCTTTTTGTTTAATAAAATACAAACTTAATTATATATTATTATTATTATTATTTTATAGGAAGATTATCCAGTATGTCGCGAAAACTGCGGCATACCGATATTCCAATGCTTCTAACCGTTTATCTTAATTATATATTAATTTTATAATTAAAATCAATTAAGATCAACGACTAAAAGCGGTGAAATAATGGCGGTATACCGTGTATATCGCAGCTTTCGGGGCATACCGAATATATTTTCTATTTTTAAATTGCATGGTTAGTTAACCTAGCTAAAAAGCTTCTAATCCAAGAAATTTAGAGAAGGAAGAGTGGACTGAGTGAGGTTTTATATGGCGTAGCCAATTCTCAACCGTTGAACATTAGAATAATTTAGAAATTTCTATCTGACCTAGAAGAGCTAGGGTAACCTCTGTACATTCTTATATTATTTTTATTTATAGTGGAAAATAATCAACTATCAACTTTAATATATATATATATAATAAAATTAAGTAGTCACCAAAAAATATAATAAAATTAAGTTTATAGGTATACTTAATTATTTTATGAGTTAATTTAACCTTCATAATTATGTATTTATTATACTTAATATTATCCAATTATTCTAACCATAAATAAAAAAATAAAAAATATAAACTAAATATGGTAAATTTAGATTGGTTTGGGTTGTTATGATATGATTTTCCATTGTCTCCTATCCAAACATTTTTTAAATTCCGAATCAATGTATTAAATTTGGTATAACTGTAGATTCTATCCGATAATTATAGTTAATATAAGAGTCCATTAATTAAATAAACTATACAAAGTGTTCTGCTGTACCGAAATAATAAATTTTAAAATATAAATTTTAAGTATATAAATAATAAAATTTAATACAAAAAATTTATTTACAGTAAAAAAGTATGGGTTGTTTTTGTTAGGATAAATATATGAATAATTCTATTTATACATTAAAATCAGTCATTAAATTAGTTATTGATGTATAATACACATTAAAATACAAAATATATATATAGTTTAACTCATTTTTAGTGTGTATTTAATATTTCAATGCGTATTATAATAAGTGATTAATTTGATGGCCGATTTTAGTGTACACCTACTCATAATATATACCTAAGTGTTATTTTTTTATATAATATAATTATTAAATTAAATGTCCTGTCATTGGGTTCATTTGACTTATGTATATATGAGTGTGTGTTTGTGTCTCTCAAGTCATAAAATCATATAATAATAATATTTTTTTTCAAAGAGAGTCTCTCTTTCTCTTGGCTTCTTATTTATTATAAGAGAGAAGAAGCTAATGCAGTAGTAGCTAGCATTGATTGAGAGATTTGAGAAAGTAGTAGTGAGAGTTGAAGAAGCTAAGCTAATAATAATAATAAGATCATATCAGATAAGAGAGGAAGAAGATGGGAAGAGCTCCATGCTGTGACAAAGCAAATGTGAAGAGAGGGCCATGGTCACCAGAGGAAGACTCAAAGCTCAAAGAATACATAAACAAGCATGGCACTGGTGGCAATTGGATTGCTCTCCCTCAAAAAGCTGGTAATTCATTAATAATCATCATTCTGATATGATAATATATATTATTAATCACATCATCAATTATATATATTCATATTCTGGTGATGATATGTATGTATAATAGGTCTGAAGAGATGTGGGAAAAGTTGCAGACTGAGATGGCTTAACTATCTTAGGCCAAACATTAAGCATGGTGAATTTTCTGAAGAAGAAGACAGAATCATTTGCAGCCTCTATGTTAACATTGGAAGCAGGTATCTATCTATCTATGTATTTCATCTTATCAAATCTAATTAATTAATTAAACTAATTAATTTGTTGTTTAGGTGGTCAATTATAGCAGCTCAGTTGCCAGGGAGGACTGACAATGATATCAAGAATTACTGGAACACTAAGCTCAAGAAGAAGCTCATCTCTGGATTCCTTCCTCCAAATTCTTCTTCTTCTATTAATAATCAAAGAAAACAACAACAAGCTCCATTTCCATCATCATCATCATCATCAATGTATATGGATCAATATTATGGGACAGGCCTTGTTGATCCTATTTCACTTCCTTCAACTGAATACTATGCAAGCACAACAACAACAACAAACTCAGTCCCATTTTATTACAATCAAGTAGGAGAATCCATTATTTTTAGCCCCAGCAGCATGCAACAAAATTATCAAATGTTTGTTGGAAGTGAAGCTGCTACTAGCTGCAGTTCCTCTGATAATGGTAGCAGTATCAAGCAAGAGGAAATTGGGTATCATCATCAAGGATCATACAACAACATTGCATTTAATAGTGATCATCATCATGAGTTTCTTGTTATGCCTACTAGTAGTTTCAATAATAATAATAATAGCATAGTTAATTATGATGGTGGTGATAATAATGTTATTAGTCAATGGAGTACTGAAAAGTCAACATCATCAAGTGGTTATTATTATGATCTTGAGGATATTAAGCAATTGATTAGTGTTAGCAGTGTTGATGAAATCAAGGGTGAGGAGGAGGACAAATCTATGTACAATTACTACTACTACTGATCATCATCATCATGAAGGTTGCTGAAATCTGAATGAATGAATTGTTTCAGAATATCAGATTCTGGAGTTCTCTCTGCAGTTTATATTCTATATATGATGTGATCAAATCATCAAACATTATTATTATTATTATTATTTTATTTATTTTGAAAGTACTTAATTAATTATTACATGCTAAAAGTTGCTTTATATTTTGTGTCCTCTACTGTTGTTGTTGCAAATTTAATTAACAACTCCAATAATTCATCTTATTTCAACTTTAATTTGAATTCATGATATTTCTTGGGATAAAGTTAGAAATAAAGTTTGAGGATATATATATTAATGGAATACTAAAATATACAAGCACTAAAGACTGATGGTAATTTAAATTATTATGTACTGAGAAAATGTTTAACTGAATTACTGATAAAGTGATCATATAAAAATTAGTATTTTATATAAAATAAATAAAGTTTAAGAAGTAACAATTTTAATTTATATTAGTTAATATCTCAAAAAAGTTTTATTATATTATTATTACAAATAAGTTTGATTATTCTACTATTATATATTATATTATTTTGTTAAGTAATTATTTAATTAGAAAAGTTTGTAATAAAAATATGTATAAATATATACAAATACAGAATAGTTTTTTTTTTCCCAATCACTTATCATTTTTGTAAATTATATAGTGTCAAATAATTTGTGTATAAGAAGAAATTGATTGTTATCTCAATTCATCATTTCCATTATTAGAATATATATGATATGATGTGTATAAGAATTTATGATTTGCTACTTGTGAGAGATAGCATTATTAAGAAGAAAGAAACTTTTGCAAAGTAACGAATGGAAATTTGTTTTTTCTTCCACAAACCACAAGTATCTTTTAGCATCATTGATTAATAAAACAGAAGGATTAATATTAAAGATTAAATTAAATTATTATTTATATAATATGAACAAATAATGGACAGCAAAAAGGAGGACCGTGATGGTAGCAAAATTTTGTTTTGTTGTGTGGAAGTCTAGAGGTCAAGTGGCTAAACATAACTTATAATATTAATTATTAAATATAAAATTACTTGTTTGTTTTTGCACAAGTTTCTTATATATATGCCTCAGATTGTGCGAAACAGATGTCAATGTTGACAAATAAATAAAAATTATCAAGTGTGTTTAATTTAAACTATAATCATATGTCTTAATACTTAATATAATGCCAAAGTACAGAGTAATCATACGTAACTTTCTGTGTAATTTCTCAATTATTGAAATAATCCATCTATAATTAACTAGTGATTTTTTTTATAGTAGACTATAGACTATATATGGGATAAGTTTGGTTTGCGTTTTAATTTATAATATTTTGAAAAAAAGAAAAAATAGATGGTGAAAATAGAAAATATAATTTTATTATTTATTTTTTATAAATATTAAAAACAGAAATTATTAAAAATAAAATAAAAAATAAAAAGACAAAAGGTATTAGAGCATTTGATAATGTAATTATTATATATATAATTTGTTTGACCTGGTTCAACGGCTGCTACAACATATATATACTAATAATAAGTTGTGAACCAAAATTTTTACATCTGTGAGAACTTTCGATCCTTATCTTGATGTTCCACTTTATTTTATTATTATTATTAATTAATGATGAATTATTATTATTTACAAGTTATTATTAGTTGTCAACCAAAGAGAAATAATATATATATAATTCCTTAAATCTTTATAATCATCTAGATATTGGACTGTATTGACCTTTGTCTAAGACTTATTAATTATTATATTTGTTTCATTCATTGGGTACTACACGCACTTTGAATTTCAAGTTTCCAAACCTGTTCATGGAATATTTCAACGAGGAAACAACGTGGAATGTTGTTATGTTGTAATGTATGTGAATTGTGAAGTGTAATCCAATACATAAAAGGTATTGAAATAATAATAATGTTATAAAATTAGATTCATACGCATTGGTAAAAAAGCAAACCAAACAAATTTGACTCTAATAAATGAATGGGTTTGGATTGATTGGACGTATAATATAAGAGTAGTAGCATGGCATGGTAACGTTGTTGAATGTTGAGGATTTAACTTTTGACAGGTCAAACTGTTGCATTGACTTTCTGATTGTGAACGCAGAGAAAGAGAATCACTGCATTCCCAAGAACTGCAGGTTTACATTCTGCGTTTGGATCGCACAATCCCCATCTTCCATCTATCACAAACTTCAATTCCTGCGTTACTTCTCTTTCTGCTTCAACAAATTCTTTGTTTACTAAAGAGACAGACGAATAGTTATCTTTTCTTATCAAATTAAGAATTAAAAATTTGATATGCTTAAGTAAATTACTTTCGAGTGATTTTTCATTTCTCAATCATAAACTTCGTATAAAAACAACTTATTACCTATCATTTTCTTTTTTGGACTAATTTGTTTTCTTTTTTAAGTTTCTCACCATATTTGTTAATCCTTCAAATAAACAACTAACCAAAATCCGAAATTGTTATATTTTTTCAATAATGTTAGGTGTACTCGAACTCACGCACGCCCGCCACACTCACACACAACAAATGAGTTCTTATATCTTCACAACTTAATTTCTACCAAATTTCGAATCCTAGTGTGATCACTCATGAATTGCTAGTTGAGTTAAGTTCTTTACCACAAAATAATCTTCTATTTAATATAAAAATAAATGACTTGATTAGACTTATTTAGTCAAAATAGATGTACCATAATATTATCGGATTTTTTTTATTACTCCTATTTTTTTGTATTTGTATTTTTTTAATTCTTTTAGGTAACCTTTTGTATCTGTATCTTGTTAGGCCCTTCTGTCACCTTTCCTCTTGAGTGATAAGTGATTAAAGTTATTTTTTTTTGGACATGATTAGTAATCAAAGTTCAAACTGCCAAGTATCAACAACAAAAACTAAAACTTCTTTTTGATCCTTAACAAAGCGTAAAAATTTTATTTTGGTAATTTAACAAAAAAGTAAGGCTGGTTTTTGTCATGAACAAAAAGTAAAGCTTAATCAATGATTTAAACAAAAAGCCTCTCAGAGCCCAAAAAGAAGGCCTCCTGTTTTGGATTTTTAAAATACTAAAATAGAATGTTGCTGTCATAAACACACTTGTTCAAATGCTCTTAAAACCTTGTCCAAAAGCAAACAATTGATCTTACAACTGACAAAAAAATAGTGCTTTTCATGACCAAAAAAAACTTTGTGGTGAAAGCCTTAGCTCAATTGGCAATCCTTTTGCCGCGTGAGTGACCACATTTGTTGTTGTGTAAGTGTAGTGCGCGTGGCGTTTGTGATGTAATGCCTAACATCGGAGATTGATGCTTCCTCTTTTCTCGCTCTATTTCCCATTTCCTCTTTTCTCGCTCTATTTCCCATTCCGTAGACAAAGGCTAATCTCTAGCAAATCCGAGCTCAAACTAAAAATCTATCATTCCCCACTGGATTAAACACTTGCTTAAGGAAATAAATAAACTAACCACTCAACCAATCTACTTGCTACTTAAACCCCTCACTAACGTTTAAATCGATTATCACATGTAATAATTATATGGCATTTGGAAATAACGAGCATGAAGATTAACAGAATCTCTTTTGGATTTGTATTTACCAGAGTTTGACATAACACAATCCTTAATATTATTTCTGTTATATGACTACATATTATTTAATAATAGTTCACGGAAAGTTGAAGGGAAGGTACTTCAAAACCAATCTCACACGGAAGCAGTGGAAGAAACCGCTTAAAGCTAAGCCTGCAACATAACACCACAAGATTGAATTCCAAAGGCATTGTTAAGCAAAGAAACTCAGAACAAAGCAATTCGACCAAAATATTAGTCAAGTTAGAAAATAGATGTTTGAATGGTGAACTCTATAAATAATCTAGCAAGAACTCAGCAACAATAATAGCTTTGTCCCACAATTGGATCACCTACATCTACATAGATAAAATAACAAAATCGAAGGCAAAAGCCGAGTGTCTACCTTTAATAACCGTTGCATTATCTTAAGAAGCAGCTCCTGCTACATTTCCAATTGTTTTTTGGTCAAAGATTTCAATCCAGTAACCATCAGGATCCTTGATAAAGGCTATACCTTTCATTTTCCCTGCAGAAAATGTTTTTGTACACACAAAAGATTCATACCAAACACAGAAAACTCAATGTCATGCAGAGAGATCATTTCAGATGCATATCGGATGTTCAAATCTTGTATGCTAATCATTCATAGCTGTTAATAAAATTGCAATCATATATTCATGGCATAACGTGAACTGAGAAGATCATTACCATCATCTGGCTTCTTAACAAACTCAACTCCTAGACTCTGAAATCTTTCACATGCCTTGTAGGTGTCATCGACAGTTATCCCAATGTGTCCTGCAAGAAAACAACAATAACAGTAAGCACTTTTTCAATGGAAATGGACTCAATGAGTAACTAGGGAACAAAAAGGAAAAAACAGATTTTACATACCAAAGCCACGAGGTTCGGAATTTCCATTGTGGTAACCTTTGAACTCTGGATCACTTTCAGTACCCCAATTACTGTGTATTGTTTCACTGTTAGATAATATTCAAAGAGACAGAACTAAAGGAGTTTTTATTAATACAAGTTGTACTTCTTACTGTGTTAATTCAATTGTAGCCTTTTGAGAAAAGGTCCAAACTGTTCTATCAACTGGATTACCAGGAGCTTCTGCTGTATTCTAAACAAGAAAAGATATAAAATGCATATTTGCACATCCATTGAGCCACTCCATTTCATGCAGGTATACAACCAAATTTTCAATAGTAAAGAGGTGCAGAAAAACAGCATTTGACATACCTCATAACCCATAAAGTATAAGCTGAACTTCATTTCCGGAAAGTCCAATCTCTTAAGCAACCTAAACCAACCAGCACACCATCATCAGCTTTCATGAAGAGGTTGGTAGCAATATGCCAATATCAATGTCAACGAAAGACGAAATTCACAATCAAATCTAATTTTGTTCTTACTCATAATAATAGTTGCAAAGCCATGAAATAGTATCAATGCAAAATTCCGAAAAATATTACTTTTAGGTTTTAGCAGAACTAGAAGTGGATATCTATATACTTTTCCAAGTAAAGAAACTGATTATTTTCTGATTTTAATTTTTCAAATACATAATCCAAACAAGCTGCAGATTCTATCAAAAAGAAAAGTAGTTTCCCTTAAAACCCTATTAGTTCTGCACAAATCAGTAACAGGAATAACTGAAGTAGTGAAGTCCATGTTCAACAACTAACAGATAAACAATCCAGCTAGAAAGCCAAGTTAATATTGAAAAGAAGGGACTTACGACATGCCTAAAACGCGAGAATAAAAATCAAGGCTCACTTTGGGGTCTTTGATTCTAAACATCTGCAATTGGAACATCCCATTAAGCAAAATTACAAAATTTCAATTTCCAACAACTGATTTAAACAATAAGAAAGAACGAAATTGAACTCACAGTCTGCTGCATGATGTAACCCTTAGTAGCTGGGTCAGGGGTAGCAGTAAGACCAGGGTTGTTAGCTGGTAATTCCTTCGGTTCCGAAGCCATTGAAAACACACGAAATCCACTGAATTTCTGCCAAACAAAAAAGGGAAAAAGGGGGGTCAGCGCTTAGAGCATAGGGTATTGAAGGGTTGGATGAAAAAGAAGAAAGTTTTGGAACCTTTGGTTTGTGGGTATGTGAGAGTTGGAAAGGGATTGAATTGGGAGAGAGGAAATATTGGGGTTTTGCGATGAATCGGTGAAGGGGAAAGCGGTGCAAGGTTGTGGCGAGAGAAGAGAAAGGTGCCATAGTGATAGATTAGATTTTTGGAACTTATATACGTGACTGAATGAGTGAGTAAGTGAGAGTGAAAGAGAGTAATTACCTTTGCTACCTTGTGATCTTTGAATCAGATGAGATGATGAGATTCAGAGAGAAAGCTAAATCCAGTGGCAGTGGCTGCAAAGTGCAAACAAAGATCATCAATATACACCTATTCTCTGAATTTTATTAATTTTGTTTTAATATTGTATTACTAATAAAATATTCGTACAAATAAATAAATTTTGGAGGTATACTTCAAATGGCTATTTCCTTACGTAATTACTTGAACGAGAAAGCTCCCCATTCCACATAAATCCAATGCACTAAACCATTAATTATCGTTCTTAACGTCGATGCATATCCTAAATTACAAATTTTAATTTAAAATTATAAGTTATAAACTTAAACTCTAAAAGTGAGTTGTCTTTGGTTCCTCTTTTCATCATCATCTCTTGCCCAAAATGCAAGCTGAGACTTTTTTCTTTGGTCCTTAGTATTTAAGATGATAACATCAAGATGCCGGTAACATTTAAAAAGAATAAATAAAAGAAGCATGAAAATGACTTTCAACTAAATTTGACTTCTAATAAAATTTTGATTGATTTAGTGATTAGCTCACTAGTCCACTTAAATAAGTGTCGATTAATACTTTAAAAAATAATTAAAAAAAAACAACTAAATTTGACTTCTAGATCTTTGACCTTGTAATTAGATGTCTTAATTTATGACTAAAATGGTGATTAATTCCTAAGGAACTTCATAATTTTAATCAGAGAGAAGAAGCCACGAAGCCAAAACTCATGAATGGATGACAATGACCGAAAACTTTGCCAGCTAACTACAAAGATAAAATCATATTTGCGTCTTTCATCTACTCACTCTCACAACTCTCATCATACCACCACCACCACCACCATGCTCCGATCCGGCTACGGCAGCGACGGAATATATAGGTCCTTGAGACCTTCCTTTTCCCTCCCCAAAACCACCACCTCCCTCACCTCCTTCCTCTTCCAAACCACCTCCTCCTTCGCTTCCAAAACTGCCCTCATCGACGCCGACACCTCCGAAACCCTCACCTTCCGCCAACTCAAAACCACCGTTGCCAAGCTCTCCCACGCCCTCCTCCGCCTCGGCCTAAAAAAACACGACGTCATACTCATCTTCGCCCCGAACTCCATCCACTTCCCGATCTTCTTCCTCGCCGCCACCGCCATCGGCGCCGTCGTCACCACCGCCAATCCACTCTACACCGTGACCGAGCTCTCCAAACAAATCAGCAACTCCAACCCGAAGCTCGCCGTCACGGTTCCAGAGCTACACGAGAAACTCAGATCCTTCAAGTTCAAATTCCCCGCAATCTTAATCGGATCCGAAACGACACCAGAAACAATCAGTTATAGTCGTTTAATAGAACAATTCTCACAGTCAACAATCGAAAACTTACCAGTAAACGACGTGAACCAACACGATACGGCAGCGCTTCTGTATTCCTCTGGAACGACGGGAGTGAGCAAGGGCGTGATACTCACGCACGGGAACTTCATCGCGGCGGCGTTGATGATCGCAATGGACGACGATTACGCGGACGAGATCGACGGAGTAAACGACGGTGTATACATGTGCGTTTTGCCAATGTTCCACGTGTTCGGTTTGGCGGTTATTCTGTACTCGCAGCTAACGAGAGGGAGCACTGTAATTTCAATGAGGAGATTCGAGTTAGAGAAGTTTCTAGAAGGAATTCAGAATTACAAGGTAACGAACCTGTGGGTTGTGCCTCCGATTATTCTTGCGATGGCGAAGCAGAGTGTGGTGGATAAGTATGACGTGTCATCTTTGAGAAGGATTGGTTCCGGTGCTGCTCCACTTGGGAAGGAGTTGATGCAAGATTGTGCGAAGCGGTTTCCTCATGCTACTCTGATTCAGGGGTATGGCATGACTGAAACTTGTGGGATTATCTCTGTGGAGAATCCTAGAGCAGGGGTTCGTCATAGCGGTTCAACCGGAATGCTGGTTTCAGGAGTGGAAGCTCGAATTGTGAGTGTTGATAATCACAAGGCTCTCCCTCCTAAAGAATTGGGTGAGATTTGGGTACGGGGTCCAAATATGATGAAAGGTATATACATTACTTTAATTTGATTTAATTTCTTTAACTAATGCTACAAGCCAATTTTAGTAATCCAATAATTAAGTTATAATAATGCTACATAATTAATAAAAGTTTAGTTAATATTAATCAATAATTTATATTGTATATTCTATTTTTTGGTTATAGATATTTTTTTTAGTTGATTGTTAGTTGTTTTAAATTTCAGATGTTCTATTTTTCTTAATTATGGACGTTCTATAAACAATAATTACGAATATTCTATTTTTTGTTCGCTGATTTATTGGTTAGAAAAATATTGATTATCTATACTTTTCTATTAAATTATAATTTAAAATTTATATGAATTATTCATATATTTAATGGTATGTGTTTGGCCCTATTGATGGTTTTCTCATTTTTTTCATTTCTTTATTATTAGATTATTAGATATGACATGAGAGTGGTAATTTCAGGTTATTTTAAGAATCCAGAGGCTACAAGATCAACTATAGATGAGAATGGGTGGGTCCATACTGGAGATCTTGGATATTTTGATGAGGAGGGTCAACTTTATGTTGTTGACCGTCTCAAAGAACTCATCAAGTATAAAGGCCTTCAGGTACATAACCATAGACGCTTAGCTTAATCATTATTGTTGTAAGTTATTGTAACCTTGATTAGCTTGTTAATTAATTAATGTAGGTTGCACCAGCAGAACTTGAAGGGCTTCTAGTTTCTCACCCTGAAATTCTAGATGCTGTTGTCATCCCGTGAGTCTATAATATCTTGCTATTTAATTTGGGTTGCTTAATTAATTATTAATTTAATTTGTATTTGTATGTGTTTAAGATATCCGGATGATGAGGCTGGGGAGGTTCCAATTGCCTTTGTTGTTCGTTCACCCAACACTTCACTCACTGAACAAGATGTTCAGAAGTTTATTGCTAATCAGGTTTATTAATTGATTAACATAACATAAACATCATCATTATTCCTAATCAGTTATTGATAGATAGACTTTCCACATCAATTGATCTTATCTGAATGGTTGAAATGTGTGCATTGTCACAGGTTGCACCATACAAAAGATTACGAAGAGTGACATTCATCAACAGTGTTCCAAAGACAGCTTCAGGAAAGATACTCAGAAGAGACCTCATAGCAAAAGTACGATCCAATTCCAAATTATGAAAAAGATATTCGACACCATGGAATTTAAATTTAAAATAAGGGATAGGGATTTCAATACTTAATTCTTTCAACACCGTCCAAAATATAGCTTGCTTTCTTTTCTTATGTTTTGCTTATTACATAATTGATACTCTTAGGGATATAATTTGTTTTATATAAAATATTGTTAATACGTATTGCTGATTGATTCTACAAATGGACGAAATCGTCATAATCACATATGGTTACTCTTCTAATCACATACCAATTTCTCCTCTAATTGCCTTAGCTTATGGGAAAACAAATTCGGCTCCTCTATATGACCATAAGAATTAATATGTAATGTAATATATAATACGAAAAATTTATAGTAACTTATTTTTTAAGATTTTATTTTCAAAATTCTAAATTGACAACTTGAGAATTTGATTTAATATTAACACTAATTCGATTCGTATGTTTTTGTGTGTAAAAACTTGACAAAAAGTGAGTAAAATTGTATAAACATTTGGTATCATCAAATTCTCCCTTCCCCCGCCGAAAAAAATAAATTCCCAAAAAATTAAGGGGAAAAGTTATTTGGAAAACCAAAAGAATTTATAAGTCATCCAGCAATAAAGAATCCAAGAATCAAATCTATATACACAAGTTTAATTTAAAGAATTAACCTTAACTTGTCTCAACCTTTACTAGAATTAATAATATCAACCATTTTATTTGCGTATCAAAATCAATCACTAAAATTAATCATCAATATATAATATATAAAGTAATACTAGTTAACTAATAAAAATTCAATCAACAGCCAACAACTTAAATTAGAAGTTCTATTTTTTTAGGTTTTGGATGTTCTGTTTCTAAGTTTCGGATGTTCTGTTTCTAAAGTCAGTTGATAGCTACTTTAGGTTTCGGATGTTCTATATCTTTATTATGAATGTTTTATTAATAGTGATTATGGATGCTCTATTTTTTATTAGCTAATTTGTTAGTTTAAAAATTATTGCTTACCTATACTTTCCCTAATATAAAATACACGCTCGAACTAACTTAAATTACATATATATTTTTTCTTTGATATATATTATACATCAATATAACTAATATTATTATACACATATCAAAATCAAAATCCTAATAATATCGATTGAATTTTGTCTCAATATATATATGGACAACATACTCACATGATTATCTTTGCATTGTCGCGTACTACCACATCAAGAGAGAACCTACCAAGGATACTAGGATATACTCAAGATAATGATTGTCCAAATATAATAATTAACAATATTCATAGATAATCATAGCATATATGGCAGAAAGCTTAGAGAAGATATCATCAAAGCCTCTTTTGTAGTTCCGATGATAGATGAATCTTTCTCATCAATAGAGGAATCCCACCATTTATATAAGCATAGATCCAATTCCAAAGCAATTAGTAGTTATTAATACAAGGAAACATACATGATATAAAATCATATATCATCATATTATAAATAAAATAAAGGAAATGAACAAGTGAAGAGAGTGATTAGTGATTACCTGAATCCCAAGTGAAGTGAAAAGCAGGTGGCATGCAGAGGGTGCTATATTGAAGTTGATGATAACATAATACATGGCATTCAGCTGCAAATGCACCGGCACTTATTATAGCATTTCCACATACTTTATTATTATTATTATTATTATTGGTTTGTTGAGTTGAGTAAACAAAGGCATGGGAAAACCCAAGCAAAGTGCAGGTGCAAATGCAGATAAAGGCAACATATTAGTGCACGCAATTTGTGACATGTATATGGCGGCTAAGAGCAGAATTTCCGCTATATATTAGCCAATCCCTTTTGATGCCAAAGGGAGAGAGATAGATATAGAGAGGGAGAGTTAGTTAAAGATATGTGATCATGTGATTGTGTGAATGTGTGATTCCATTGGTAAGAAATGGTTACTTAAATATAGCTGAGAATAATTGGTTACCACTTACCACACACGTGAAAATTTTCATCATGTGACCCTAATAGTCATTTATTATTATTATTATTATTATTATTTATTTTCGCAGTCTATTTTTTATTATTATTGTTGTTCTTGTTTACGGGCGACAAACATTTATTCATTTGTTTTATGATAAAATTATTTATACCATAATGTAATTACTAATTAAATTATAATTATATTTCAGTTGCCACCCTTTTATTTCCACTTAATTTTCAAATTTGTATATGATATTTTATTAATTTATAATAATTATAATAGTATCGGTATATGAATGAATAATAAGATATTAAGACTTCAAATTCTATTTTGTTTCTCTTAATGAAGATATTTTTAAATTCAAAATTTAAAACACTATATCTGTTTGGAGTTTGATTTATTTTCTTCTTTAGTTACGGAATCTAATCTCTTTATTTAATGAACTTTATTATATTATTAAAAAAAACATATTTTAATCTATATTATATTGTATGAATAATTAGTATATTGATAACTTAATTTTTAAAAGACCAATAATAACTCAATAAATTATGACTACCAATAAATTTTTATTTGTCACTTTATAAAAATTGAATCACTACCGAAAAAAGCAAATCTTTCATGCTAATAAAGGAAACTATAGAGGATATGAGAAATGGACATTATTAGAGGTTGATTTGATAATGATAATGTTTTAGATCTAGATTTAGATTAGATCGATTAGATAAGGATCTGAGGGAGATCTATGGTACTATTTGCTTCTATATTGATAATAGTAGATATTCAAATGTATCGAATTTTATGCGAATTTTTTTTATTTATATTAGCTAATTTGATATATTTAATTGATTTTTTATTTGATATTTTTAAATTATAATTTTAATTATAAATTTATCATGATTAAATAAAAAAGGAAAGTAAGGATCCAGCTGGGCACCCGCATGTCCGCCACACACAACCTGGTCAACTTCCACGTGAATGAAGTCTTCCTCGAACACGTGTAAGGCTCATATTTTCTTGGAATTTGGGATCTGCTTCCTCTAAAATATCTAATTCCTTACCTCAACTTAATTAATTAGTGATGTCTTGTGCGGAAAGAATAATGCTACGAAATCAACGTTAAGGAATTAATAAGGAGTCAATGGGTGTAATTAAAAAAAAGTAGATGATAACAGAAAAAAAAAATCATATTGGCTCTCTATTTCTCCTTTAATATTGACTACCAGTATGTTCATAAAAAAAAGTGAAAAACCTACTAGCTTCTTCTTTTTTTTAATTGTTTTTTTTTGAGGTAATGTGCTATGTATATCACTTCTGAGAACAAGAAAAGAGATTTTCATCGACCCAACCCAAAAAAATTTTGTTGGATTAAGGACAACCTCTCTAACATTTTTTGGATCAAAAGACTGTTTTACACAATTGGGCCTAGAACTCTTGGGCCCAAATAGAAGCGCAAGAGCAACGAAGTTTCCACTACGGTGTTGGGTCAAGTCAATGACAAATTAAAAAAAATAAAAAAGAAAGAAGGGAAAGAAGGAAGGAAGGTAAGTTGAAAGAGAAAGGGAATTTTACGCGCAGACGCAGAGTCCAGCGTGGGTCCTACACTATACTACACCCTTATATATATTAGCTGAGTTTATAGCTACCACAACAACACTCAAATCAAATTCATTTTTCTTTAAAAAAAAAAAAAGTAACACCTGTCCCTTCATTTTCCTCAACAGAGTAACTAACCACCACTATGGGCGAGGAGGTACACTCCAATCGCTTCTTCTTTTTTTTTTAATTTAATTCTCTAAAATGATATTGTTTTGTGTTAATTGATAATGAAACGTTTGATTTGTTGCAGAAGAAGAAAAGCGAGGGTGGAGAAAACAACAACAATGTGGTGTTGAAGGTGGATTGCACCTGCGACGGTTGCGCTTCCAAGATCAAACACTGCCTCCGCTCTTACCCCGGCGTGGAGAATGTCAAAGCTGACACCGATACCGGCAAGATAACCGTCACTGGAAAAGTATCAGATCCCGCCAAAATGAAGAAGAAGCTCGAGGAGAAGCTCAACAAGAAAGTCACTCTCATCTCTCCGCAGCTCAAGAAGGAGAAAAATAACAACAATGGCGATGACAAGGAGAATAACAAAACCGACGCCAACAATAACAAGAAAGAGAAAGAGAAAGAGGTTGGTTTCGTTTTCGTTTTCGTTTTTCGTTTTTGAAAATTTTTGCATTGAGGTGCTGCTGATGAGTATGTAAGAGTAACAGTAATGGTCCCCCTAGCTACCACATGTCTACCATTTCTTCCCTACCTTCCACTCTCGTTTTTGCCAGCCTGTCAATTTTTCAATCAATTCTTTATTATTATATTATTTGTAACAGACTCCTCCGGTGATAACCACGGCGGTTCTGAAGGTGGCACTTCACTGCCAAGGCTGCGTCGACAAAATCCGCAAAACTGTCTCCAAAACCAAAGGTATATATCTATGCGACGATGGAGTTTAATTTATTTTGATCATCACTTTTAGCGATCGAGTCTAAACATTTATAATTTATAATTTAAGATTATATTTTAATTAATATTTATATACACAGTATTATTAATTAATTAATCTAATCTATAGTTAATGTATGTAATTGATGGATGATTATGTAATTTGAATTTGCAGGGGTGACAGAAATGGGGATAGACAAGGAGAAAGAGACGGTGACAGTGAAGGGGACCATGGACGTCAAGGCTCTGGCTGCGAATCTAATGGAGAAGCTCAAGAGGAAGGTTGAGGTGGTCCCACCAAAGAAGCCAGACAACAAGGAAAACAATGGTGGTGGTGGTGAAGGCAAGAAGAACAAGGGTGGCGGCGGCGGTGGCGGTGGCGGTGGTGGTAATAATAATGAAGAAATGGCGGTGATGATGGAGCAGAATAGGATGGAGTATATGGGAGGTCAAGCAGTTGGTTATGGATATGGATATGGTGGATATGGTTATGGGGGTCCAGTTATGATGCATCCACATCATCATGGCGGTTACAGCAGCTATGTGCCTGTGTATACGTACCCGGAGCAGTTGCATTTCCATGCACCACCACCTCAGATTTTCAGTGATGAAAACCCACATGCTTGTTCTATCATGTGAATGTCATCATCCTCATGGTGCTTAACTGCTTATGCTCTTTAGGGATACCCAATAGAGTCTCTCTATTTTCCTTTTCCACGGAACCTTTTTCTTTTTTTTTTCTTTTTAAATGCTTGTGACTTGTGATTATGAGTAAACAATACTCCAATTCAGGATTTGTTATTACTTATTAGCTACCTATAATGCCATTGTAAATGACAAATTTGGAATCTCTCTCTTTCTCTCTCTCACTACTTTCACAGCTGTTTGTTAATTAATAGAATGTAAATAAATTGGTTAAAAAATATATATATAATGGAGATTATTGAAGGGGCATGGCATGTGGCAATTGTGCATGTCCTTATTAGGTGTCCTATACACCAAGCAATACGTTTGTTGTTGTTGTAGTTGGTGGTGGTGGTGTGCAGTGGTGAATAGAGGGGAAGCACCCACATTTTATAGGGTGATGATGATTCCTACAAGTTTCTTGGTTGGTTGTCCTTGCATTGCTTTCACACTTTGTTTGAGGGGCAGGGGGCCACTACCCTGAACCCAGGTTCGTTAATGGATTGTAATACTGTCCTTTACTTTCACATATCATTTCATTTGTCCCTATTCTAAATTCTCTCTTTTCTTTTTCACTGCTTCAGCTTCTCCACCTACATCTTCATCCAAATTGCTTTCCAAATGCCCCAACCAACACGCTACTTTGATTTTCATTCATTCGTTCATGCATGTTCCTTGGACAACTATGCTTGCTAACACAATTAATTGATGAATTAATTAGTTATCTCATAATATAAAATTACTTGCATAGACTTTGACTCACTGCCCACTACTTATTAACTTTTTGTTTTTGGGTCACAAATAAATGTCTAATTAACAAATCAATTTAGTATTATTATTTACATGATCCATCCCAAAAAAAAATCTTAGTGACTCAAATTTTTTTTTTTAATTTCATTATTTCTGTAATTAAATTTTTTATGCTAGATTTCATTATTTTTGTGTTTAATATGTGAGTTCATTGAATACGAAAATGCATAAATAAATTTGGATACATGCACATCTAAATTTATTCATATAATACATTTTAATAAACTTTGAAATAAGTGATCAGGGTGAATAAATGACTAAAGTAAATAAAAATTAAAGATGCTTATTATTAGTAGAGTATTCTAAAGAGCAGTCTTATTTGAAGATTTAGTTTTAATTCTTGTGAATCGAACACATTCTAATTATAAAAGGATTATATTTATTATAAAATTTTGTCCACAAAATTCTCTAGGAAGGTAACATTTCCAATGTATGTGTAAAATATTTACAGCGCATAGCGAATATAAATAAAGCAGGGTAGGACAAGAAGAAAGACAGGTGGCATTCAAAATATTTGACAGAAATTCATAGACATGATGATGATTATGATTCATTCATTGATGAATGAGATGAAAAAAAATTTCCCCATTTTTTCCTTTTAGCATGAATGATATGATTTTGTTCTTACCCACTATTGTAATGTGGTCGTGTCATTTTTGCAGAATTATTTTAGTCAAGGTGTAAATGTACCATACTTCTAACTTCTAAGTATAGCCAAACAGGCTCTATATAATATCAACCATATTTATAGGTGTCTTAAATATATGGAGGAGTGCTACACTATAATTTTATTTTCCTCAGAAGATCCATAATTTATCACTAATAAAAGTAAATAATCAAGTAATTGAGTGTAATGATTATGAATGACTCTTGAATTCTCTCCACCACTTAACCTGCCTTTTTGGGTTTATTGGAAAAAAAATTGAGTGGAAGAAGTTGAGTTACATTGATTTTTTTTTAAAAAAATCATTATTAACGTAACCACTTTCTCTAACGCAAGTGATAAGTGACTTGAATTACTTAAGTGTCTAGACCTAAATTCGAACTTTGGGGCGATATATATGCAGAAGAGATGTGGACACGTCAAATCTCCAAAAAAAATACTAAAAAAATGTAAAATTATCACCATCAAATAAAAATATGTAAATTTTTTTTTAAAAAAATTGGTTGAGTTACACTACCTATATTCACCTTGTAATATCATTTTGGGTTGCATGTGCTACACATATACATGACCATAATTAAGCACCAAACATGAGGGATCATGATTAGGAATATTGGTGTTATGCATGGAATATGTCTTTGTGCTAATATATGATATGATGATGCTAGTAAGCTTAGGTTAAATCCTCCCCTCTCTTTTGATTTTGTCTACCTTTGTGTGGAAAGAAAGTAAGAAACAAGAACCTTCATTTATAGAGATTGGAGAAAAAAAATTTCATCAGCAAGTGTGTAACACAATAATTACACTTTCAAAAAGTCTATTTATCCACACTTGTATATGTTAATCACTAGACGAGAAAAAGGGAAAAGGAAAAAAAAAGATTATCTTTCTAATTCCCTTTAATATTTAATCATGCATCATCTTGCATGATCTAATAACTTTGTGAATGAGAATTAATAAAGACAACCCTTTTGAACAAAACAAGAATATTCTGATCATTAGTTCATTACTTGCTAAATGAATCTTTGAGAGAGGAGGTCAACCGCAAAATCAAACGATGAAATACTTTTGAGCTTTAATTTGTTAAAATTAAAAAGTGTCTTCACAAGCATGCATGCTATGATTTCTTTGTATATATATATTTTTTAAAAAATACAAAGGAGTGTGCATTTTTTTTTCTCCTTTCTTTGAGATTCCATGTCCATGTGGTTAAAGTGCATTTTTTTTTATAGACTTTTATTTAACATTTAAGCCTAAGATATAAGAGATAACGAGCATGCATTGCAGCCATGTGAGGATAAACAAACATCGCATATATATATATATATATAAGTTAAAAGTGATGAAAAGAAAAAGGGAAAACAAAACAAACTTTTAAAAAGGAATTACTGGGATATCCCCCCTCCTTTATTTTTTTTTCTCTCTTAAAAGATGCATTTCATTATTATTTTTTTTATCTTATGTTTTAGGAGTAATGAAGTCAATTAATTATCTAATAAAACTTGGGAGCAAAGTCATCATCCATACGTACTAAAATTAAAATTATTTGGGAGCAATTAAGCAATCATTTATTATTTGGTAGTAGCAAAAAACTAGTCAAAACAATTATTTGCAATTATTAGGGGGTTTTATTTGGTAGAGATAGCACCACATTTTATCAATGTATAATTAATTCAACAAATAATTAATTAGTTTGTTTAATTTATAATGCGGACAAATAATGTTAGATATTGATCACAATTCACAATGATGGCTACCTTGAAGGTAAGAAACGTCACAGACTCACAGAAAACATGGTGTGGTGGAACATTAAATAGTACTAACATCAAGGAAATAAATAAAATGCAGCTTTTTCTTGGTTTTTTTTTTTTTTTTTTTCTAACTTTATTCATAGTTGAATTTTTCCCTAAAGGGGGCCACACACGAAAAGGGTCTGCAGCTACTAAATATTCCTCTTCAGTTGTAAACTTAGCTTGTAATTATAAATTTTTAGAAATAATGGTTGCTGAATTACACAGATTTGTTCAGAAATCTGATGCCGTGTTGGCAAACCAATCTTCATTATGTTAGCATATGAAACATGAAATTTTTTTTATTATTTATAATTGTTATTAGAAAATTTATCTATTTAACCTTGTTTATTTGCACCTAACATATGATGATCAAGTTATTTTTTTTTTTCTCTTTTTACCTCCTTGTCCTTTCTTTTTGTGCACAGAAGAAGAAAGCCAAAAATTCCGAAAGCTTTTTGCTTTTGCTTTCAATTGCTTCCCTCAGTAGCAGTAATAATTCATCATATACAATATATATATTTTTGGTGGTTATCATATACAATATTTATTAACTGAAGTTGAAGCTTCTTCTTCATAAATGTGATAGAAAGCAAAATCAATGGCTGTAGCCAAATTTGTTACTTCTACTTGTTTTATTCAACTTTTTCATTTGAATAGTGATTGATGAAGAACACACAATTGAATTGATGGTTGACTATGACAACCAAGGAATCTCAATGGTGGATATAATAGCTATAATTAACATAAATAATTCAAATTTAAGATGATAATGCAATTAAGCAACTTGCAGTATGTGGAAAGAAAAACCTATCCAAAGTTTAATGTCACCTTTTTCTTTTGCATAAGATCATTGGAGTCTACATTGATTTTAAGTCAAAAACATTTTGAGAGAAAGCAAAGACATTTATGAAGATGGTCCCCATTCAGAAAAGTATTTACTTATTAGTTATTACACTTCCTTAATTAGTACACAAAATTTGAAAATAAAATCTTTCAAAAATACTACTATCTTTCATAAAGAAAAGTTAATGTCACTTACATATATATATATAGAAAAGAGCTACAAAGATTTTTGCCAACTTTCAGAGGAAATCAATGTAAATTGCCATTAAAGAAGGGGGAAGAAAACGTTAAGTCATTTCAGAGGCAGGAAGACATGAAATGCAATGGTGATCACTTAATTTGGAGGTTAAAAGATTTCCATACTAAGTATACCTACCAATCATCACTAATTTCGAGCTCTCGTTAAGGGTGCGTTTGGGAGAGACTGAGACTGAAATAAATTTGTGTATTGTGTTTAGTTTAAAATTAATTAGAGATAAAAACTGAGAGATATAGATTAAACTAAGTTGATGAAGTAAAAATAAAGGTTAGTATTGGAAACTATAATGTTGATTGAGGGTATTTGAATGAAAAAATATTATTAAAGTTTCAGTCCTAGTTCCCAATCTTCCAGTCCCTCCAATTTGGAAGTACTAAAAATACTGAAATTTTAGGGACTGAGACTGAAATTTTAGTTCCAGTCTCTATCCAACAAACACAATACTGAGTCTCAGTCTCCCAATACTCATAACCAAACGCACTCTTTATGGTTTACGGGAACCTTACCCTTACAAAAGTCCAAGAGACAGTGGTCATGGTCAGTCTTGGCTGGCTCTTTGATTATTATATCAAGTAGCAACCTTACAAATATATCATTTTCCTCTCTCACTTCTCAATTCTTGACACCATGGAACTTAAGTCTGGTCAACACTGATTATTATCTATAACATTTTTTCATGAAAGAGTCAATACAACTATGAACTATATAATTGTGCAGTGTAAGAAAGACACTATAAAGTGTAAACACTGGAACTTGGTATGATGGACCTGTTTGATTATTTTTTTTCCATTGTAGGTATCATTACCTGTTTTTTGTTTGGACATAACCTTTCTGTGAGTGAAACAGGTACTACAGTATATGCCAAATGAAAATGGCAGCCCAAATACAGAACTCAGTGGTTTGTATCTCAAAATGACAGCATCTAGTACATGTTATTCTGATTCAATATCAATATAACAACAGAAGATAATAAAACTAATTTATCAATTGTGTGTGACTCAAAAGCTTCTAAGACATGAGAACAAAACACAATTTTATGTATTTGAATATTGCAAAGATGTTCTTAGTACAAGACTCACAGCATTCCTAATTTCCTATATTATCAATGGCATACAAAAACATTCTAATATATTTATAAATATACAAAAGACATTTTATAAATGGCTAGGAGTAGAATCGTTACCATCATCTTCATCTATGAG